>VWZK01007369.1:40230-228317 GCA_013396935.1 Baryphthengus martii
CGGGTGCGGTGCGGCGGTCTCTGACTGGATGTTGCGCAGGGGGCCGTATGAGCACGAGCCGCAGCGCGGGGGACGCTGCCTGCACCGCCGACCTGGGCGCGCAGTACGTCACCTTCGACACCGAGCGCGCGGGCCCGCACAGCAGGTGAGTCCCGCCCCGGCTCCGGTTCCCGCGTCCTCCCGGCTCCGCCTCCTCCCGCCCCCCTCCTCCGTTCTGAGAGAGTGAAGAGGCCTCGGAGCCGCTTCGATGCTGCGGGGTGAGGGGTCTTGTCAGCGTGGGGACGTGGCGTCCCGTCACTGCTGCCGCGAGCAGCGGCGGCCCGCGGCGAGGACGGGTCCTGGTGGCGCTAGTGGGGCCTGCCGGGACTTGCCGGGCACTCGGGGCGGTTCGCCATAGGCTGATGGGAGCATGGGAAATCAATGTGACTCGTCAGGGAAAAGGCAGGTGGATTTCAGGCACCTCGTCCGGCTGCTGGAATATTCCCGCGCTCCAGCAACTGAGCTATTTCGAACTTTAAGTAACTGCCCTGTGTGCTCTGGCCACGCTTAGTCCTGAAACCTGCAGCTCAGGTAGTTGACAGTCGCTGTGACGGGCACGGTTTGTGGCCTTGGTTTCATGTAAAAGGCTGGCCCCTGGTAAATCAGAAGGTGATTTGTCAGTTTGTGCCTGTGGCTCCTGTTTGTGTGTAGCCTTGAGACGTGGGTTGGATGAGATTGTTAAAAACAAAATTCAAAATTTAGGCCAGTTTTAACTTTGTTGGGAATAATGACAGCTGGTGTCGATCTTCATCTCCCTCTCATTTGCTCCCTTTAAGCTTCTATGAGGAACTTCTATCTCATGGCATCTTGGAACCGCTAACAGCCCCCATTGAAGGCATGGTAGTGAAAGAAGGCTCCTGCAATTACATGGCACCCCAGGGCATCTCCTCCGTTGTCAAGTTTTATTTAAAACAGTCAGGTAAATTATTTTTTTGATACTTTTGTATGTAATGAAGAGTTTTAATGGTTGTGTTTTTGATGGCGTTCTTGAACTGCCTTTCAAATTTAAATCTCCAGGGAGAATGTTAAAGTTCCTTGTTTGTTTATATACATTTTAAAGTTGGTTAGATGGAGAAACATGTCTGCAAGCTCTGTAAATTGCCAAGTCCTGGAAATGTGTCGCTGACTTCAGCTGCGCTGCTTGGCATGTAAAAAAGCTCTATACAATTTTTTTAGGCCCTTATCTTGCAAATAATGAACTACATTTCTGTCCTCTGATATGTGAGAGTTGCTAACAGGGGCAACAGTCTTTTCCATCTCTGGCAGGTATGCTTTGATTGCTTACCCCATGTCATCTTCCACGCTCATCCGATTTCACTCTGAATTGATTCAGCTCACTAAAGCCACAGTAAACTAACGTGCAAAAGGGAGCAGCAGGTAGTTTTCCATCTGTTTTCTGGACTGAATCATGTCAGAAAGGATCCAGGGAGACCTTATACCAGCTTCCCGGCGTCTGAAGGGGGCCTGCAGGAAAGCTGGAGAGTGACTTTTTATAAGGGCATGTGGGGATAGGACAAGGGGCAGTGGTTTTAAACCAGGGCAGGGTAGATTTAAATTAGACGTTGGGAAAGAGCTCTTTACTATGAGGGTGGTGAGACATCAGGATGGGTTGCCCAGAGAAGTTGTGGATGCCTTATCCCTGGAAGTGTGTAAGGCGAGGTTGGATGAGGCTCTGAGCAACCTGGTCTAGTGGGAGGTGTCTCTGCCCATGGCAGATCCCTTCAGCTCAAGCCATTCTATAATTCTATGAATACCAGCCCTAGCACATGAGGATCCCCTCTTCTAATGCCGTATGCTGGCTGTTAAATTGATGCAGCCTAGTTTGCAAAAATTTGCCTCTAAGACTGTCTGTGTGCTTTGCTGTTTGCGAGTCATCCAGTTACCAACAGAAACTACGCTACATGTTCTCAGTGGAATTCACTGTTACATGTATTTAGCTACTTTTTTTTTTCCACGCAGGTGCAGATGTCTTCTATGAACAGCATGTAACTCACATCTCCCTCAGAGATGGGAAATGGGAAGTCTCCAGGAAGATGGGACCACCGGAAGAGTTTGATATAGTTATTCTTACAATGCCAGTTCCACAAATCCTTCAGCTGCAAGGTGACATTGTGAACAGTAAGTTCATACCTCAAAATCACAAGTATCCAGAATAAAATGGCAAGTTCAGGCCTGGACAAGGTTTAATAGCCTAGGTGCTTTGTCTCAAGCGCGAGGCTTCCAGGGCCAGCTTTGCTCTGAAGTCAGGCTGCTGAATCCTGATCACTCTGCTAGCTCTGTGCGCCGTCAGTGGCCCCCCGCAGTGGACTCCCAGCCGCGTCGTTTCTGGGAAGGCTGGTTAGCTGGGGCGCTGCCAAGCCTGTGACCGGATTTGGTGTATTTGCCATGAGACATGGTCCTTGTGGAACAGCCACTGGGAGGATTTACAGGGCAGGGGCCTTGGTGCAGCTCTGCAGGAGATGGCTGTGAGGGCTGATGCTGAGCAGAAGCCAGGAAGCCCAGTCAGGCCTGTGCTGAACCTGGCAGAGCAGTTTGAAACACGCTGGGCTGTGGATTTACCACCTCAGCTGTGATGTTGTACTAAAGACATTCTTCAACTGGCTAACAATCTTTCTTTGAACTCAGAGCATTGTTGGCAGCGTTGGGACATCCACGTGGCTGGAATCAGTTCTGGTCAGAGAGGGTTTCTTGCCTCTCTGCTGCCAGCTCCTGAAGTAGGCAATTTAAAATCTGCGGGTTTTCTGCTCGCTGTTTTGTAGAAAACCCACCAGTGTTTGAAAGATGGAGAGGTGACTTTAATGGTGGGCTCCTTCCACTCTACTCTGTCTTGGATTTTAGTGTGTTTAAATACATGACTGTGATTTGGAAGCTGTCTGTTAAAAGATAGCAGAGTAATAGGTGGAGATGGTTGGAGCGAGCCACCAGGGTCTATCTGAAGTTGGTTCATGGTAACCAGGACCTGCCTGAGTGAAGAAGACATGGCAAGGCAGAGGGGGAGGAGTGGAGAGAAGGATAGGTGGCAGCAGGACGTTGAACTGCAGCATAGTGTCTTATGGTAGCACAGGGAAAATTGATGTCTGATCACAGTGAAGAAGAGAAGTACTTTCATTGCAGCCTTTTATTTTAAGCTTTGTGCCTGAGGAGATGAGCATTCTGTACAAACAGGACTTCTCTGATATTGGTTGTTTTATAGGCTGTCTCATTTCCCCTATCCCTTTACTGTGGTATCCTCACTGAATTTTCTTGGTTAGTGAGTGTGCTCTGAATCATATCAGCAGGGTAAACGTATAGACTTCCTTTTCAGAATTATTTTCCTTTTAATAACCACACATCTACTGAGCTACTGTGTATAGATACCATAGAACACTGTTAAAAACATTGGCAGGGTCTAACTGGAGTTCATGTTCAAGGAAGGAGTGATGTGTAACAGGTACAATGAGTTGGGCTGTTCCCCTGTCTGCAAGGAGAGACACTGTCTCGATATTTTAAATTTATTTATTTTTATTAGGCTTATTATGGCAACGTAACATGGAATATTGCTCAGAAATGTTTGCAGTCGTGGCCGACTCTCAAACTGCTTCAGATGGGTTAGCTCAGCTCGCATCAGATGGGAAACATCAACAGCCCAAACCGTACAAGTGCGTGGGGCTCGGGTGTAATGAGGTGGCTGTTTCTTTGCTCGGTGGTGTCATTACTGGGGTAAATGATTGTGGGTCTGACCCATCCTGTTCTAATGGTGGTCAATAGTGAACATCCTAGGAGCAGAAGAAAAGTAGAGGTAGTGTGTAGTACTGTTTCCTTAGATTCTTCCTAAGGTTCCTCTAGTGTGGATCTTAAGGCCTTCCTCAATCAGAATTGATAACTTTGCACATTGTTTTTCTTGGGGTAATTAAATCCGTTCATGTCCAAAAAGTGGACAGATGTGCTTCAAAAGATGTACTTAAGGTGAACAATTAATTTCACTTGCTCTCGGAGTGCTGGAACTGTCAGAATATCCTTTTCTTCATCTTCTGTGTAACTGTGGATTTAACTTTTATCTGAGGGAACCCAGCAAGTTTTGTCTTCTACTACCCTTCCCCCCATTTCTTTTTTTCTCTCTCTGCCTCTATCCTGTGTGTGACTGGCTTCCAGATTTCCAACCAATTGCTCATTCTTCATCTCAGGCAACAGGGCTGACTCCCCATCCCCTGGAATTCCTTAGCACTGGTGCTATTGGCTTCTTTACTATTGTTTCTTTAGGCTAAGAAGTGAGAGGAAAATAGGTGAGGGGTATGTAGAGAAGGTGTTTCAGAGCCTGAACAGAGTGTGGATTTCGGATCCTTTTTGACAGTCAGGGTATACCTCTGTATCTATAAATCTCAACCTTACATTAATTGCACGTTAAAGAGATGAGTTGCTGAGGCAGTGGGCGTTTCCTGGATCCACCTCTCTTGGGATTTAAGATGCGATTTCACATTAAGCTTAAGGCAGGTAACTGTGGACAGCTGCTGAAAGGAATAGTTGTCTTCTCCTGTCCACACAGACACCGCCCTGCTTTTGTCTCCTCTGTCAGCACTACTGAGTGGGTGCCATGCTGAGAGTCAGATTTGCTCCCTGTTTTGACCACAGATTGAGTCTGATGGTGCAAGTGAATATGCTGATGTAACTTGAGCAACTCGATGCTGAGGCTGCTTCCTTACTCGTAATGCAGTTCAGGCATCTCTGTGCTCTGGTCTTCCAAATCCAGATGAAAAATTTGGTGATTCTAATGAAAAATTATCTTTGTGCATTCCGGGTGTACAAACCAGCAATTCCAGCCGCCCCTAAAAGGGGAGATTCCTGCTCCTTGTTGCGAGCTCTCCCCTCGCTATCACTTGGAGTAGGCGGCATCCTTTTGCTGCAGCTGAGATGAGGGATGTACAGAGCTGGAGGAAGGGGAGGGCTTTCTCTTGCTAGCAACAGCAGCCTGTGTGGCCAGCTCAAAGGTCACGTGCAACTACTCGGAGTCTGCAGGCAAGGGGCTTAGAGTGAAGGGGGGCAGGACTCAGGAGTATGGCTGCTTTAATTGCTGATCTTGAAGGCCTTCATGATACAGAAGACAGATGCTGACGCTAAATGAAAGCTGTGGCTTGGCACCTTGCGGTGATGCAAATTTCAGTCACTGTTGTGATTTGTGATGAGCAGTGTCGTTGGAGTGAGCTTGGGCCGTTTCCCTAGCAGCCCTGGTTTTGACTGTAACTGGCTTTTGCTGCAAGCCCTCTTTTGCTTCAGTCTATCATCCCTGCTTTGACAGTTTATCGATTAGAGGCAGCTTGTTTAAAGATCTTCCATACCCTCCACTGTTTTCTTCCACTTTTCCTCTCTGAGGTTGCTGTCTGAGGTCCCTTTTCACGTTAGTTTTGCTGTATACTGGAGATTGAACTGATAGCTGTGGACCTCTGCCAGGGTCTGTTTCAGCCACTCAGGTAGAGTCAGATGTATCAGTTGAAAGCCAAATCAAGTTTTAAAAGGCTTTTGATGAGGAATTGTTAGCATTTATTTATAGATAACAGGTGGAGCAGTGTGGAGGAGGTGATGCTTTCATCCATTAGCAAGCATTGGAATTAGCCTTTGGTATTTGTGTGTAAAAGAACCCGAGCTGGAGAGTTCAAGCGACTGGCCAGAAGTGGTAATTCATCCCTTCCAGGAATTCACCATTTTCCTGTTTGAGCCTCGAGACCGACTCTGTCACATTGGTACTTTCCCCTTGCTTGAGAATATTTAACTGTCTGAGTCTTGTATTTTTAAGCAGTGACTGTATAGGTGATTGCTGTCAATGTGCAAGATGTTTCTTTAATAACAAAACAGTTTAGGTCCCTATGCCCCTGGTTTCAGTGATGTCTGCAGAAATGTAGGCTCCTATATATGTAGTTAGGTGTTTTGCTGTAGAAAAAAACATGAGATGGGGCTTATCAGTTGGAAACAGAATAAAATTTGACCTTTGCTGAGATGATTTACTCGTTCTTTGGTTTGTGTTCTGGCTTTAAGAATGAAGACTGATGACAAGGGAATATCACAGCTTGAGGAAGGGCTTCTTTTGGCTCCCCAAGTTTTTGGAAAATCATTTTCATTTATTTACATTGTATTAGGATTTTGAAATAATGACCCTTCCAAATTTTATGTATAGTGGCAAAGTTTCCATTGTAATACTTAAAGCTCTGCAGACTAAAGCTTTTTTTAGGTTGATCTGTTAGTTTCTGTTCTTTAACCTGTTCAATGAGCCTGAATGTTATGTTGTTGTGAAGCTGCGTACATGTAGGAAGAGACAGAATTCAGTGGCCTTTGACAACCTAGAATTAGCATTTTGGATGGACTGTATGAGAACTGATCGTTCCAGAATTATTTCTCTTATGAGTGTAAAGCCAAAACTTAGATTAATGGAGAAGTTAGCGTGTATTTTTTTTATAGACATCAAAATAGATATGTGTGTGTGTACATATATGTATATGTTTGTATTTAAATATATAAAGTATTTTGTTCTGTTTTCTTGTGTATTCTTCTGTTCAGTTTGTTTGTATTCTCTGCATTTTGCCAGCATTTATCAATTCTTAACTGAAAGGGGGTGGGGAAGGAAGTGTCTTGCCTGTAGCCAGTCTTTATAGATTTATTCATCTCTATTCATCTTCATTTTAAACCTTCATTCATTTTACAGCTATTGTGTCAGAATAGACTTAACGGTTGTGTATTTAGCGATAGCAGAGACAGAAGTAGTAATAATGCTACTGGAAGTCAAAGGAAAATCAAACTAGTGAAGCTGTTGAATTGGCAGTCTGTGAAACAGGCTTTCTAAGGGCTCTTTGATAGGGATATCTGAAGTTACTCTTCAGTGATTTGATGTGGTTGGTTTCCATTCAGAAATGTTGTGTCCTGTGTTTACAGTCACAGAATTACCAAACAAAATTAATAATTAAAAAAAAATAATAAATCTTTTTGCAATGTCTTTGTTTCCACCCTGCTTTCCTTTCTTTACATAACATGTGGTGCGTAAAGAGTTAGTAACTTTCTCAGCTTTTAAAATATCTGGGTGCTGGTGTTGGGTCGAGGCAGAAGGAGGTGTTCCCTACTTGCAACATGGTTGGAACAACAATAGGTGGCAGCAATCAAATGATGTTTAGGTCATTCAGCTTGAATAACGAGATTAAATCTAGTGCATTTATTAGGATTTGGATTTTACATATCTTGGTAGTAAATATTGTGGTTATGCAGGAGGTGAAAAGAAAATGAATAAATGTTTCTGAGATTTGTAATGCCGGTTCAGTGTCAGAAAATGAATACATTTGATACAAAGCAGGATCTTTGCAAATGAAAGGACTAGATTTTGCGTATGTCCGTCATGGAATGGTGTTTCAGACATGCTGGACTGTTACATTGGCTGCTGATGTTAGAAAAATGCTGTATTTATATGCGAGACTCCATATCATCACTGAGCAATATGGTCCTTTTCTGTGCATTTTAAAATCAGATTGGCAAACTTTTATCGGTTCTGTTTTTAGTAAGGCATTTTGTAACAATTTGCAGTAGTTTTTATCTGTGTGTTCAGAATGTTTTCATTAAGTTGCTTTACTTGGAATTTAAAATTACAGTTCAGCATGTTTAATCTGCTAATAAAGTGGAATGGCTTGGCTTTTGTTTCAAGCCTGACCTATTTTTTTTTTTCCCATCTGTGTGGATGTCCCACATGTTTTAAATAATACAAGCTGATGAGAAGATACAAGGAAAATAGGGATGTATTTGTGTAGGGTGGCTTTATAATGTGAATTAGGAATGCACAACTCTGATAACTTTTCATGAGCCCCAAGTTCTTGCTGAGTGAATGTGTTTATTTTTGGATAGCATGACGATAAATTTGTGGTTCTAATTCCAAGCAATCTTAGCAGGGCTTATCCAGGCTTTGAGTTTGCTCTCATTACCTAACATATCTAAAATGTCTAGTGTAAACATGTACACTGATTTGTTAGTTACTTATCAGACCTTGGGAGCTGAGGTCACACCATGCAAATATTTGTGCTTTCTGGAAATACAAGGGGTTATTAGTTTTACGTGGGACTAGCTGTTGATATTCGTGTGGTCCTTTAAAAAGCCTGGCACTCATTTGTCACGGAAGCATCTGAGTACTGACTGAAGCTGTGACAGTGGGAGGATCTGTGAGGGTAAAATTGGGCAATACCCTCCGCTAGGGGAGCGAGAGGCCATGATCTGGGTTATCGGTGCTGCCACAGAAACGTGGGGTGTCTTGTTCTGTAGTGAAACCCTTTGCCGTGCCCGTGGGAGAGCTGTTTGCACTCTGCGGCCACGTGGAATAAATAACAACTCTCCTTAGCTGTAACCCAGCAGTTGCCAGGAGCTGTTCTCTGTTTCACTTCTGACTGTGAGTTTCACCTGTGATTGAATGAGTGGCGTTCTGTCCTTATCTTCTGCCAGTGTTCTCAGCTCCCCCTCTTGTCTTCCACTGCAGCGTTTTGTACCCTCCCGTGAGCTGATCTGACTCACCAATTCAGCAAGCGGCTATATATAAAAATATACATACGGGTTTGTTTTCGCTTGGCCAAGGAGTTGGATTAGAACGTGGAGTGATCTGACCAGCGTGAGAAAGACGGCAGAAAGGAGAGGGTGGGACTACACGTCTGGGAGCAGAGGGGAGGGCCTGAGGAGCAGCAGCCCTTGCTGATCTGCTCAGCTGCCACCAAAACCACTATGTCGGCCCTTGATGCAGGTGGAATTCTTCTGTGTTCTCTGCCTTCTGCAGCTCAGGTAAAGCCTCCCTTCTTAAGGAGTGCCTTTTAAAAAAAGGCTGCTGAAGATGAAATCGCACATCAGGAAAAAAGAAAAATCAAAGTAGGCCACGTGTATTGTTAAGTGTGTGTTTGACTTAGCCTATTTTTAGTTGTTTCTTTATATCTAGAGTGCTCATAAGAGGCTTATTTTGCAGTTATTAGTTGAGCGCATTGGAAGCCTGCCAAAAGTCTTGACAGGCTACGATGCTGGTTCCAATGACCCTCTTCATCTGAGAAGTGTGAGGTCTAAACCTGATGTGTGTGAGCTTGTGAGGTTTAGAGAGGAGAATGAAATAGGATGTGTGTTAGGTAAAGGGCTACTTTGCATTTTATTCTTGTCAGACGACACTGCCTGCCCTTGGTAGAAAGCTGAAACTTTGATTTGATAGATCTCAGAGTAAAACAGAAAAAAAAAAAAGACAAGATACACTGCTGGAAGAGGTGAATATGCTGCTTTTTGACTCCAGACTTAGTGGGGCAGCTGCTTCCCACTCCAGGGGAACCCATGTTAGAGCCTTTGGCCAGACCAGGATGACAGCTCTTAAACAGAAACCCTGCGAGAGGGGGTCTCCCTCTGTCTCGGCATCTCTTTAGTGCCTGGCAAAGTTGCAGAAACATTTTCTTCCCGCAGTCCCTGTGATGTGTTCTACCCTACCTCCAGCAAGTCAGCTGTATCAGCACAACTGTCTGTGGGACCACAATAACGCAGCCCTCCCTTTGCTCCCTTCCCCTCCCAAAAGACGGGTGAGTTATTTTTAGTGAGATCAGCGGCGTGATCTTCAGTTCGCCATGTGGCCCACAGACTTACTGGTGCAGCAAGGATAGGAGAGCAGCACGGAGGCCGCTCAAGCGATTGAACCGTATGAGCAAAGAAATGCTCGTGAATCTGTGATTTGAATTCTAAGCTTAGGTTTCCTGTGTAGTCCCAGGAGAGGTTCAGAGCACCTGCACATTAAGCTGGCAGCAGATTGTGCTGATTTAGCTAAACTGCTCAACTTTTTTTTTTAGAAAAAAGTTACTTCTGACATGTAAGGCAGCGCTGCTTTTAGGTGCTGACACATTTAGTTCGGCCCAATCTGGCTCTCTGTAATTACTGCAACCTAGACATGCTTCTCTTCGTGACCACACTGCCTTTGCAGGTTGGTAGAGTGCTTCAATACCAAGCAGCTTGATCACAGAACCTAATTTAATGCTCCTGTAGGCTCTTTAGATCATTCCAGTAGAGTATCTTAAAAAAGGGAATGAGACCCCAAGAATATCAGATCAACTAAAGATGAGCCCCTGTGCGTACACATTAGAGTTTTTTTTTCCTAAATAATAAAGGTGGTGGTATTTGAACACAGGACGTACTTGGAACGGAACAAATAAATGCTCTAAAATTTGTTTATCTCAACAATAAACAGATACCTCTCAGTTTTTGCCAACAGCTGGCAGTCTTTGGTACTGTCCAGGGACTGTGTTTAGATAGAGAAATCTTTCCAAAGCTGCTCTTTGCCATGAGCCTAAAGGAAAAAAAAAAAAAAATTCCCTGCCAAAATACGTGACCAAACTGCGCAATTCTGAAACTCCTTTCTTTGTATCTCGTGGGACACGCGTTTAATGAGCTGATGGTTTCTGTGTTGTAAGAAGCTTGGATGTGCTCCTAAGAACTTACTCCTCAGTAAGTCTAGTTAAGGCATTTATAGCAGACTTGAATTTTTCAGATCCTGAATCTAAAATGGTTTTGATGATTTATTCTGGGAAACATTGCTAATGTACCTCTCACCTTTGCCTTTGAGGATAATCCATTTTTGTTTGAAGTTTTGCTCTTGGGTTGTTGGGTTTTTGGGGGGGGAGGGTAAGAGTCAAGGAAATGTATTTAGAAAAGCTCTCCCTCCTTTCCTGTTACCACACCTGCTCAGCGTAGCTGGGAGGGAAATGTGTGAAGGTGACCATAGGCTGACTTTGATGACTTTATAGCCTTCATTTTGATGTAAAATCAACAACTCAAACTATTGCTTTTGCAGAGTTGAAAACCTTTGGAAAAGTCTGGCGCAGGTTCGCGAGCAGTGTTAACATTTAATTGCTTGCTTTGGGATTATTATTTTTTTTTTTCTAATTAGTGCTACAATCATATAGGCAGACAGAAGTCTTCACTGGAACACTTTTTTTTAATGTTGTGTGCATTTTAATATATCCTTATAGTTTAGGCAGTTCTTCTAGACTGGATGACTTTTCTCATGGATTTTTAGGGTTGTTTTTTTTTTAATAGTTGCTGGCCACTCATACTACTGTAATTGAGACTGTTCCTTATGAAGATTATCTTTGCCTCCCATGGATACGTCTGCAATCTTTTAAGTTGTATGTGCAGTCCACATCTGAATTAGAGCAGGGGAAAAAATTAATTTTGAACTTAATGAGATTTTGACTCCATGGAGTCAAACATAAAATTTGCATTGAGCTTGAAGTTAGCTTTTCACACTTGGCATTGTAACTTCTGAAAATGTATGGTATGCTCTTGTATTAAAACCCCCTCAGGAATAACTTACCGTAAGACAATTTTTTTTTTTGGTGAAAACTAAACTCTGTTTCTTTTCCTGTGCCATCAGGTGAGCTGATGTAGGTGATAGAGGTTTTTCTTTTGCAGAAGAGTTGCAATCCATGTTAGGTTGGCCTTAAAGGTGTCAAATGGGTCAGCTTGCTGATGCAGGTGAAAACTAACACTTGGGGGAAAATCCCACAGCTCAAAAGGCTGTGCTCCTGTCAGCGGGTTGATCTGCTTTAGTCTGTGGCTGTATGGGCTCCAGAGCCAAGCAAATCTGAGAGAACTGTGAACTTCTCTGTTTGGAAATCTACAATTTGGAACCTGACTGTGAAACTCAGAATACAGGCATCTTTCCTCAGCCCCTTCTCTTACTACCTGTTCTCTGTTGTTCACCAGATTAAAACCTGGGTCAGTTCCTTAATTCTCTTCCCTGCATGGCCAGCAGGCAGCCCTGTCAATGCGACTGAGATTAGGTTGGGGGATGTAGTAGCAGAAAAGACCAGACAGCACTGACAGTGGCTTACGTTGTTAGAGAAGCTAAGAAGCGTGGCCTTTTTTGTCTGTAATTTCTATCCAGAATATTGTCACATCCTGTTAGTATTTTAGCTGTATGGTGTTTTGCATTGCCTTAGAAGCCTGTGTTGGTTGCCTTGCTCTTCCTTGGATATGAATTGCCGGCTAAATCCGCCTTGCCAGAGATACCCAGAGCACTGCGTGGATCTCCTGTGACTATTCTTGTAACTAGTGTAGCTCTCACTTCAAGACAGAATCTGCCTTCCTAAGCCACTCTTTCAAAATTAAGGTGATAATAGTACTTTCTTCAGGTCTACTGTTATTTCCAGTATTTTGTAACATGAATTGTCTTTAAGAGTTGATTAACGTTGGTGGTATGTTTGACAGCACGAACTCTGTTCCAAGACTTGTGTGTAATTATAAGACCTAGTCTGCTGTTCTGACGCACACGAGTTTGCCGGGCGCTAGCAGATGACCGTGGGTGCCCGTCCGACTTGTGCCTGGATCAGATGACTGGGAGTGGGAGGTGAAGTCGGCGCGAACGAGCGTGCTGTGTCAAATAGTGTGCCTGGAGGTAAGGTCTTGTGTTTGTCATGTACCTTAATAGCTTGTTTGAAATCCATAAATGCTGTCTCAACTTTTAAAGTCACATATGGGATTTTTCAAAGATCTTTGTGTCTTGAGTTTCTTTATGGAAGTTTCTGTTTTCTTTAGCAGCTGTAGTATCTGCCCTCAGTTCTTCATCTAGTGTTTGTAGGGATCGAGAACTTTTTCACGTGTGGTTTGTAGAACAACTTTGAGTACTGCTTCACTTATTTATTTTTTTTTTTATTTTAAAAATTCATATCATTTGTAATGACTGAGCTGTGTAGTAGAAGTCTAGCAGTCGAATATAGTAAACTTCAAACATCTCTTGTTTGCCCCAGGGTTGGTATAGGCTTTACTTTTGCACCTTAATTTTTTTGATTGAGTACTGAAATTTTAATCTTTGAAATGATGAGTTCTGTCTCTCCAGATGAGTAGTCCTTGGGTGTGTAAAAACATGATGGAAGGAAGATTCAGAACACTAGTTAGTAGCTTATTAGCAGTTGTCAGGTGGGTGTTTGTGAGTATTTGGATCTCAGTGATCAGGATTTGCTGTGGGCTTGTTGGTTATGTTTGAGGAAACACTGTGTGTGTAGTTCCACTGCTCTCCATCAGGGTAAGAAGGCAGTCTCACAATCCCAAAGCTTATTTAATTTAGGAAATGGAACAGGCTAGGTGAGAAACGAAGATGGGATTGGTTGACTTGATTGATATAGTTGATGAAGCACCCTATGTTATAGCAATGAACTCAGTTGCTACGCATTATTGTAAATGTAAATAACTTCATGCCTTAGTTAAAGGAATTAAAGCTATCCTATCACTTGATTTAATCAAAAGAACAAGGCTCATGCACATGAGGCTTTCCAGAATCACAGTCCTGTTGCACCAGTAGCCTCTAAGTCCATTCCCAAAAGAAATACTTTAAAAATACAACCGAGCTGAAATGTGATTGATTTATGCTCCTCTGTAAAGACAGATATGAGAGGATAAGAAGAAGAATCCTGCTACATAAAGAAGGATTTATTGATCTGTTCTCATTGGATTTATTCTTTAGCAAGAGGAGAGTAGCTGCCCGTAGAAATTTAGAAAAGTAAATTTTATTAAATAAACTATATGCAGACAGCAAGTGGTTTAATTGTGGTGAGGCTGTTAGTGACTGCAGAATGAGAACGGGGTGTATGACCTTATAAAGCTTAAAAGAAATAGATTTGCTAGCTGTTTGTGTATCCTTTTCTCATCGGCACAGCAGGAAGTATATTCTGGGATGTGGATCAAACCCCTTTCATCTATTCTGAATTAAGTTCAACTAACCTCACAAAGTTCAACAAGGCCAAGTGCAAGGTCCTGCACTAAGGCAGAGCAGTCCCAAGCACAAACACAGGCTGAGTGATGGGTGGATAGAGAGCAGCCCTGCAGAGAAGGACTTGGGGATGCTGGTTGATGAAGCGCTGAACATGAGCCAGCAATGTACACTGGCAGCCCAAAAAGCCAACCCTATCCTGGGCTGCATCAAAAAGTGTGTAGCCCACAGATCAAAGGAGGTGATTCTGCCCCTCTTCTCTGCTCTGATAAGTCCGTACCTGGTCTCTCTGGATGTCCAACTCTGGAGCCCTCAACACAAGAAGGACGTGGATCTGTTGGAGAGGGTCCAGAGGAGGCCACAAAGATGATCAGAGGGCTGGAGCTCCTCTCCTATGAGGCCAGGCTGAGGGAGTTGGACTTCTTCAGAATGGAGAAGAGAAGGCTCTGGGGAGACATTATAGTGGCCTTCTAGTACCTGAAGGGGGCTACAGGAAAGCTGGGGCGGGATTTTTTTACAAGGGCATGTAGTGATAGGACAAGAGGCAGTGGTTTTAAACTAGAGCAGGGTAGATTTAGATTAGACATTAGGAAGAAGCTCTTTATTATGAGGATCGTGAAACAATGGAATGGGTGACCCAGAGAAATTGAAGTTGTGGACACCTTATACCTGGAAATGTTTAAGACCAGGCTGGATGAGGCCTTGAGCAACCTGGTCTAGTGGGAAGTGTCCCTGCCTATGGCAGGGGGATTGGAACGAGGTGATCTTTAAGGTCTATTCAGGTCCAACCTAAACCTCCCCTGTGCAATTTGAGACTGTTTCCTCTTGTCCTGTCACTTGTTCCTTGGGAAAAGAGACTGACCCCACTTGGCTCCAACCTGCTTCCAGGGAGTTGTCGAGAGCGAGAAGGTCTCACTTGAGCCTCCTTTTTTCCAGGCTGAACAAGTCCAGGTCCCTCAGCCACTTCTCACCAGACTCCTGCTCTACACCCTTCCCCAGCTTTGTTGCCCTTCTCTGGACACAGTCCAGCCCTTCAATGTCCACTTGGAGTGTGGGACCCAAAACTGAACCCAGGATTTGAGGGACAGCCTCCCTAGTCCCAAGTCCAGGAGGACCATCCCTGCCGTAGTCCTGCTGGCCACACCAGTGCTGACACAGCCAGGATGCTGGTGGCCTTCTTGGCCACCTGGGCACACACTAACTTGTCTTCAGGTGTCTGTCAACCAGCCTCCCCAGGTCCTTTTCCACTGGACACTTTCCAGCCACTCTGCCCCAGCCTGGAGCATTGCAGGGGGTTGTTGTGACCCAAGGGCAGGACCCAGCCCTTGGCCTTGTTGAACCTCATCCCATTGGCCTTGGAAAATAAATGTAACATGTCGTTTCTTTGGTTTTTAAACCCTTAGGTGGTGGTAAAGTGCCACAGTAATCCCAAAGGGAAGGAGTCCAACAGTTCCTCATGAACAGCTTCATTTCAAGGTTTGTTAGGGAAGATGGTTGGCTTTCACGTCTTGTAGGTGCTCAGAAATGTTGTGGTAGCCTGGGGTTTTGGAACCAATCGAAGCAGGATTTTTGGGTGGCGTGCTGGCCTGAACTGGAGTTTGTGTTGATACCAATTTTACGGATTTTGGCTTTGTAATTTTTAAGCTCTCCTAAATCTTGTGGCAGTGAAACTGTGCTGCCAGTACATGTGTGTTTATTGGCAGTGAGATACATACTTACTTGATTTCTTTTAAATTGGTGTGTTTTCTGTCATGTTGCCTTCAGCCATAAATATTATTTCCCTGCTTTTTGAAATTTGTGTTACCTTGGCAATACTTGGATTTTGTTGTGAAGTCAAATGTCAAGATGCTAGGTAGGGTTTAAGGTTCAATTTTCAGTGAGTACCTGCATTTTTTTTCTTAGTGGATTCGCAAGGCAGGTAAGTCTGAGAAGCATTTTGAGATCAGTGTTTCTGCTATTGTGTGGTGTTTTTTTTTTTTGTTTTTTTTTTTTTGTCAGATTTAGCTATTAGAGTCAACAGTCACCATCGATAGTTGAAAAAGGCATAAACAATTTTCCAAGAAATGGTTTGCTTTGGCGGGAGGGGAGAGTTTGGCTTTACAATGCAGCATTTGGTATGATGGCAAGAAATTTTTTAATTATTTTTTTTTCCTATTCCATCTGGTATTTTTTTGATCCTCTGATAGGTTGCAGCTGATCTGTCAATAACTTTCAAGGAACAAATTGTTTTGTTTTGTTTTTTTTTTACTCAGTGCTACATTTTCTGCATTAATTTTTATAGCAGTGGCTTACGTTCTTACAAGGGAAAAAAAGATTCTGAAGAAACAGTTGTATACTTGATTGTATGTCTAAAATGGTGTGCATGATATGTACATTCTAATTTATGAAAGTTGGATAAATTACGGCAGAGAGGCCCTTTGCAATCAAGTACAGCTTGCTCAATTGATTGGTGCTTTCAGAACTTGTGCTTGGTTGCATGTCTAAACCCTTTGGAAAGTCTAAGATGAGAGACAGGGTGCAAAATGAAAGAATGTGTGATAAAACAAAAGAAGCAAAAGAGATAAGACATCCAGAACATGTGATAACAGTTGAAGCCACATGAAACAATGTCCTGATTGTGGGTGAAGTGTTACAAATGTACACAGCTATGTATTTTTATTTATTTTTTCAGTCATTTCATGCTCCTTTCTTTTAGTGATTTGTATTTTAAGTACCTCTGAATACCAGGTGAGGAAGTTGCTTAAAAAACCAAGCAAAAGCCCCGCATTGTTAATTGAACAGTACTCTTAACAAGTATTATCAGAATATAGAGCTGTGAACTCCGCTGTCTGAATGTGGTTTATACGTCAGTGCTGTTTTCAGCTTTGGGGAAAGGTGAACTTCTCGTTATCGGTATCTCAACTGTGCATGTGGAGGTTAAATGCTTACCACACAGATAAGCCCTGGGGGTAGGATAGGAGGGTACGATTAGGACTCAATTTTGAGACAAGAAAGCCTGTCTGGTGCTTTTCTGTTCTCTAGCTCAGCAAACAAACTCAGTTATGGCTGGTAAAGGACAGGAGGTGTAGTGTAACATTTAGTAAAATACTTGGCGTTGGGTAAATATATATTAATGTACAGCAGCACTTTCCCCTGCATAATGCTGTGACTGTTTGTCAGACTCTGAGGTGTTTGCTGCTATCCTGCTCATGCGTTTGAATAACCCAGCTTTTTAGGATTGCTGATTTGTTGTCCCAGTATTAATTGTTCTGTCATTGCAAAACTGCAGCATTTAGGAAGCGTTGCTTTTGTCATTGCTCCTTTTATGAAGGGCAACCTTCATAGCAGGTAAGATACAAAAGGATAGCAGAAAAATACCATGGTAGAAACACATGGTCAGCTTTCTATCTCTGCACGTTACCAAATACCAGCCAAGGAAAGAAAACTGCTCATGAGGGGGGATCATTGCATAACTCAAAACTGGAAATTGAATAGATTCGCATTGCACTAAGAGGAGTTGTGGCACTTCCCTTTTGGTATGTTTTAGATCACTAAAAGAAGTCATGCTACGAGACAGAAATGAGGTAGTTTAATTTTTTTCACCATGTTCTGAGTTAGTCTTCCTTTGTCACCAAAGCATGTATTTTAAAAGAAAATAAGGAAGGAAAAAGAGCAACGTGGTTTCCATAAGAGAAACTATTGTCACGGAATGTCAGAGATGTATTTTACAAAATGCTACAAGGAATGAACAAGATGGCTTATTTGTTTTCCTAGTTATTCAGATAAACAGTCCATCATTAACGGTTTTCACTGGTAACTCAAACTACAGAACTTTCTAACCAACTGTAGATTAAATATGTTCTTAATTCAGTTATTTATACTACCACAATGGGTTGATGCTTTTTTTTTTTTTTTTTTTTTCTCCCCACCATCATGAAGTATGTGCTCTGAAAATCATTGAAGAATTAGGGAGACACTAAAACAGCAGACACCTATCACAGGTGCCAGTTAATGCCAATTCACAACTGTTTCAAGTGAGAAAATGAGAGAGAAAACAAATGCTATCATTCTGGTCAAAATAAAGTGTCTTATGCATTCACCCTGTAGAACAACTAGGGAAATTCTGTTATTTATCAGTTTCTCTCCAAACCTTAATGTGCATGTGTCTGCAGGCTCTCCCCCCTGCCTTGAGGTCTACCCCAGCACTTCCTTTAGCAAGCAGCGAAAGAAGAGAGATGAAAACTACTTCTAAGAGCATATGGTTTTATTTATAACGTGTTTCGCAACTGTGACATTCATAGACAGGGCTTACTTGTGTGCTACATTCCCACTCCTGCGCTCGGCAAGCAAGCAGAAACTTCTGATCTGTGCACTCTAGCGTTTGTAAGGAAAACAAACAAGAAAAAAAAGCACATGGAAGTAGGTGGAGCTTTATTTTTTCGAACTGAGGATAAACATCATTTCACTAAGAATAAAAAAAATACCTTCCATATGGCAGAAAAACCCCATACACTTCTTAACTGAAAGTATGGCATGCTTTGCATGACAGCAGGTGATTTCTGTAGGTGGAATAATGCTGTAGTTCCATCAGAAAACTCACTGATGATTGATGCTATGGGAATGCTTGGAGAAGAAACGAGAGAGACAGAAACTAGTCCAAACACAGATATTGTGGTGTGCTCATGAACAGAAAGATCTATCCTTCAATGAACATACTGCTTGCTTGTTTCTTCTACTACATGATGTTTGACTTGAAAAACTACAACCTCTTGGTCTGATCACATCCAAATAATTGATAGCGTCCCTTGGTACTATTAAAACAAGATATTTATTTTCTTTCAATTGATGATTTAAAAGCTATTTGATGTTCATGTTCCCCTTTCAGCTTTTTTTAACATTTACATCTGTGACAGTTATGATATAAAAAGAGAAATACAAATATTTCGAGTAGAGATGTTAGTCTTAAACCTGCTTGCATTTTTTTTTTTTTTAGGATGACTCATACAGCGTTGGATTGTAGTGGTAGCACAGACTTGGTCATGTACCCCTCTCCTTCTCAGAGTGTTTTTTCAATTTTAATTTATAAATATGAAATTCACATATTCATTAAATGCAAGTAAAAAATTGAATGTTCTCAGCTGTGACCATTTCATTCATCTTTTCTTTTTTTCTACAAAATTCTATTTTTCCATCGGCTGCTTCTCCATGCTTACAGGAAAACTAGAGACTTATTCTGGTATCATCAGCTCATGTGGAACAGGGTCATGATTTACTGTCTCTATAAAGTTCGGGACTTTCTGTGGTACATCCCCATGAAAGCAAATGGAACTCTGGTCACATTCCAGACAGCAGAGTTTTGCCACTTCCTGTGCAATATGGACTCTCTTTCTAACTGAAGACAAAAGCCTTTGTTCTGCTGAGTCACGCTCCAGAACAATAGGCAGCTACAGAAAACTGGGCACACTTTGTTTCTAGTTCCAGTTTTGACTTTGAAGTTCTCTCCTGTACTTGCTTCTCTCTCTTTTTGTGCCCTCTTTTTTTTCTTTTTAATGCTAGAGTTGAGATATGATTTAGCCCACACATTCCTGCGCGTATTTTCCCTGAGCAACGTTGTTGTAGTTCTCCCTTTCAGTTGCAGCAATCCTATTGACTGTCACCAGCCCGCAGGTTTTGCCTCCTTCACGTAAAGCTGCTTTATGAAAGAGGGAAGCGGAAGACAACGATCAGTGCTCATGAGTTCAAAGCCCGTCATCTCCCAAGGTGATGAGTAATAATAAAATGTTATTTTGGAGGTGCCTAATTCACTGTTTCATTGCTTGGAAATGCAGCTTACAACTCATTGGAATGTATTTGAGGGATGCAGGTTTACAGCCGGTAGGCCGTTATGGTAATAACAGGATATGATCCACAAAAAAGGCTGCATAACGTTGATGCTATAATACACGCAGAGCCATCATGAACAAACACCGTTTGAATCCTTTGCATTACTGCTAAAAATTAATTCTGACATTGCCTAGCATGAAAGAGAAAGTGGTAGAAGATTAGAAAAAATGTGTGAATGTGGTAGTGTGAAAAGGGATGGAAATGAGAGAAGGGGAAAAGGAAGGACTCTGTGGGTGTCCTCTCACTTTTGCACCAAATAGCAGTGGGTTAGGAGGACCTGCCATCTGTTAAAAGCTGCAGAGTCCAAACTTTGGTTTTAGAGAGCATACTGCTGACTGAAGCTAGCAGCAGGATCACAGGCTTATGTGAAACATGTGTGATGCTGCGATCGGTTAAATCCTTCTCCTTTACCAGAGTAATGGGGCTGCTGGTGGGGTGGAGAAAGCGTGTGCCTGCGGAATTGCTTGAAATGGGGGCGGGGGGGGAGGGAAGGAAAGCCATAGTGAAATAAAACCCTAGATTAAGTTTTACACTCAGATCCTTAATCCAGTGTCTATGTGAAGTAGAGCAGATTGCAAATGATTCCTGGGGGAGATTTTAATGGATTCATGAAGGCTTTATCAATTTCTTTTTTAAAACTCCTGGCGCCTCACCTTTTGTTACAATCACTGCTTGCAGTTTTATAATATGTTTAGATCTAGGAAAACCTATGATTTGAGAGTTTGTTTTGTGGTTCCCACCCCTTAACATTACTAGTGGGTTTCAATAAGAATTATTGCTAGCTTTCCATGATACTGATAGGCTAAGCTGATTGGAGCTCTTTGAATTGATTAGACAAGGGGCATTCTGGGCTGCAATAAAGGACTGAGATGTGTGTTCCTGTGGGAAGGTCTTTTAAGCCTCTTCCTTATGTTTTTATCACTTCTTCATAATTCATAGCATCTCCTTCACTGACAAAGTGTGCTGCAAGGTTTGCTAAATATGTAGCTGCAATTTAGGTGTATGTATTAGTTATACTCAAAAATTAATTTAAAATTGAGCTACCTTAATTGTAGAGGGAGTTTTTGAGATTCAGTCAGTAGGAGAAAATACTGAGTGGCTATGAATTAGTTAATTATCTTGGGAAAACTTTGGTAAATGAAAGAAACAAAATAGAAAATTCAGGAACTGTCCACACAAAAAAAGTCCCAACAGAAAGAAAAAGAGGAAATAAAATGTGGAATCCCTGAATTCAGGAGCATAAGGAAGAAGTGAGAAGCAGTCAGCAGAAGAAATGCTGGTTATTAACATTGATGGAAAATTTGAGCATCTGAAAAAAAACCCAGAATGATTTACCAGTACATGCTGGATATTTACATGAATATACAGTAATGCCTTCTCAGAACCGTGATAAAGCAGCGGTAGGTGAATCCTGGAAAATTATACAGAAAAATTAAATTTACTTTTGGCACAGTACTGTCACAAATTATTCACTAGCAAAGAAAGAGGATACTGGTCCAACAGTTTGTTGAACTCAGCCTGCTCAAAGTTGATAGCAGAATTCCCATTGACTCTTTTTATCATGACTGTATTTTGCCTTCGTTGCATGCTTCAGCCCTATTGCTTATCAAGGGATGCAATTGCATCTTTATCCAGAGAGCCAAAAAAATGAAGGAAATGTGTTTTACAGAGCTAGTGAAAATAGTAAGGGGATAAATAAATCTAGGTGAAGGTGGGGAAAAAAACCCCAAAAGATGTTGATTTTTCCAAGGAAGCAAGGAATTATAGTCCAGAGGCTGTGTCCTCCTGTTCTGATTTAGGTGTGATTGAGACTCTCGGTGCTGTTTACAGGATTCGTACACCTCTTGCTATGGCAAGTATATCTGAAATCCCCAGGCTGCCTCAAAGAACTTAGTTGCGTGTGTTGCAGGCAGAACAGGAGCAAAATTAAAATGAAACATGAACTCTTGCCTGTGGGGGCACAGTTCTAGTTCAGGCAGTTTGAAAGAAAAGGCAGCGAAAAAAAGTAGTAAAAAGATCTTAGCAAAGAGGAAGATGGTGCATGCATTAGTCTTACAGAAGAGAAAGATAATGACAATCAACCATCATCTTTTTTTTTTTTTTTCCAAACTGTAACTTATGATAATCAAGTTACAGTCATCAGTTGCTTTCAATTAGTACTTAGTTTGCCAATTACAGCTTCTATTTCAGAGTTGGTAAAAGCAGGCAAGGTTAGCGAGCCTGAAAGTATGTCTGTTTTTTTCTTTGTATCTGCTGACTTCTCTCAACAGCATGTGCCAAACTTGTACCTGTAAATGATCCAAAGTACTGCTACACAGTTCTTTAAGATACCTTGATGTCCAAGAAGATTTAGTGCTTTTGTTTCTTGGCACAGTTTTTAATTTTCCCTAAAAAGACACTTCAGAGTAAATAAAAAAAGCTAATTTAGCAGCCCTGAAAAAAAAAGATGGCACAACTATGAACTGATTTTGAAACATCCCTTAAAGAAGAAAATGTATATGCTGTAATTCTGAATATTTATTAAATGAGCAAGTCCCTTCTGTCTTTTTCCATATGAGAACTCCAAATGTGTCCGCTGCTGCTGGTTGGCTTTTTAGTTTTTCACCTCGGTGAGGGAAGAGCTCCCCATCCATTTCAGCCTCTCTCTGCAGTCCTTCCTAGATTTCCCATGCAGCCTTACCCCAGGGAAGACAGCCTAAAACATCTCCAGTGGGGTGTCCATTTTCTTGCCTTTATGGAGTGCTGTGGTTGACTGAGACTTCCCAGGCTCATGAAGCTACAGTGGGGACTCATCCAGATGTCATTCTGACTTTCTTGGGCTCAAGATTTGGGGTGCCTGAAAGACACTGAATTTTGCACAGTGGCTGCTCTAACAAGTGCTTTTAGGAAATGAACAGTTTTGCTCTTCCCTTACTATGTCTACTGTCTGCGTACAAAATGAAGCTGTGGCTACAGGTGTCTGCAGGATGAGTCCCAGATGGTTTGCCAAATGTTTCTATTTGAATAGAAGCTGCATTTCTGAAAGGGGCAGTGCTCTCGAAGGCAGTCGTGCTGACACCTTCTACTGTGCTCAGCTTCATCATTTTCTTACTTTGTTGGGGAAGTGAACTGCAAAGCCTCCATGCCACTTTCTTAGACTCTCAGTTGCTGTGGTACGGGCTTGTTCTGCTTCTGTCAACACACGAAACAAAATCTAAGCGTCACGTGATTTAGTGATGGATTTGTGTGGGCCATCAGTGTTTCCAGAGTTCAGGAAAGGAAAGTGCCGGTAGGTTAGTGAGCAGGGCACACTGGATATTTGTTTCGTCAGTTTCATCAACGTGGCAGTAAAATGAAGGGATGTGGCCACGGTGTTGCTCTTCAGGAGAAATCTGAGATCCTTTCTCATCTTAAAATGTGATAACACTCATCTATCACCTTTTGCATGTAAATGGTTGAGGGGAGGGAAAACCTCCAGAAAATGTAAACGTATATTGATCTGTAGAGCCTGACCACTCCAGTAGCTCTTGTAGGAAACTAATGGTTGGAAAGAATCCAATGTTCACGACAACAGAAGCCTTACTCCTATAGCACAAGCAATTTATCCGTGCTGCTGGTGCTGGGACACTCCTGGAGGGTGGGGTGAAACATAAGCATGAATAGTCAAAAGCTCTTGGTGAACCTTGGTAGCGCAGCACAAAGCTTAGCAGGAAGCGTGCTCCCTGCCTTTTACCTGTCACCCAAGCTGGCTGCTATCTCATGTTTAAGAGTCTGTGGTACATCACAGAACAACTCCAGAAAAGTGGCTTGGTTCCTGTTGCACAAAAGCACTGTCTATTTCAGCTCTCTGGGTTGCTGCTCTGTAGGTATTTTGTTTTCTGGTGTGGCTGAGTAGCAGAGAAAGAAGTCATGCCTGTGTGGAAGAGTGAGGTATTGATTCTCCTGGATGAATCCAGACTTTGTTTTGCATCCATTTGTCAGGCTTTCATGCCTTTCTTATTCTGGGTGCCATGCCTTGCTTCTGGGTGATGTCTGAAAGTCCTTTCACTGTATCCTACTTCTGCTTCATGGGAAATATGGTGGGAGAATTGGCAGGAAGGTGGGAGAAGTTCAGAGAAATAAGCATGACAGGAGTATGGGATACAGAGTGCGGTAGCATCAGTAGTGGGGGAACATGGGTGTAGGATGAGGAGACCACAAAGAGAGGGACCATAGCCCTGAGTAAGAAGGCCATTGTCCTGCTCAGATAGCAACATCTCATCTAGAGGGTAAAGCTGAAACTGTTATCGATGATGTATCCCAGCCTGTGGCTCATCCTGGAGCATCCTAAGATGCCACGGCAGTGAAAATGACAGATGATACCCAATCCTCATGAGCCCGTGTTAATTATTGCCTGAGTGAGAAGGGATTTGTACTTTCGGAAACAGGAGCCCTGGGAATGTAAGAAAATTAGGGAGATTAAATTCAGTGTCTTTAATGCAGAAGGCTCCAAATCATAGATGCAAGATGAGGTCCTCACTGAAGGACTTAGTTCAGACTTCTGTTGACTTGCAAGATGCATCTAGATATGGGCTCTGATTTCACGTACAATTCTGCACTTTCTCAGGGTGCTTTCTAATAAGGTAGGAAGTAAACCAGTACTGCACAGATGTGGTAAACATGTTTTCATAATGATTGTGTGTAATCTTACCAGCCCTAAATTTTAAGTGTTTTTATAAATGGATGCTAATTGTTCCTTACCAGTTGAAGCTTACACTGGATTGTACTTCCAAAACTCTCAGTGTGGTTTGTAGCACCTATCTTCTCTTTGCAGGTGTCTGATGATCATGATCCTTTGAGAGATGTGCTTTAGTTGCAGTGTGCCTGAAACATCTTCTCTTGAAAACTGAAGAATTAAGTTTTAAATCTTTCACTCTGAGCAAAGGACAAAACTGCCATTAGGAAGTTTTTTATGGGGCAGTCATTAAATTATAGTATTAAAACTCTGAGTACTCTAGAGAGAATATTTTACTAGAATGCTTGTAGTGGAATGGGAACCTTCTGCTCAGTTCTCATCATTAGCCTTTTTATTTTTTTTTTGTCAATATAGGAATCCTAGTAATTCAGACACTTCTAATTAGACCTCATATCTCTGTTTCTATTTTTGGGAGGCAGCTGGCTAGCTGATAGTAAGTGGGCATAATTACCATGCCAGCTCACTGTTGGCAGTGGTTTTGATGTCAGCAGTTTCACTTACTGAGGCTACAAATCCTGAGTCATCAGTTGTATTAGGATTAGAAGTTTTTGTGCAAGATTTGACGATGTTCACTAGGTAATTTGTAGACTGCTTGATGGAACTCTGTGATCTTTAATGTCCCTTCAAACTCAAGCCATTCTGTGATTCTGTGAACTTATCCATTAACTTTTGCCTAAAATGATCCGACTCCTGCAGTTGGCAGGCTCCTATAAACCGTTTCTCTGACAGCACCTAAACCCTGATGACTGTACATGCAAAGACTTGGAGAAAGAGGTTACGTCTGGTTGATTCGCACAAGCTTCAGGGATGCTTTAAATTTGCACAGGTTTAAAAATGTGTGTGTCTGTGTAGGTGTGTATATACACACTGCATGTATATACAGATGTTGTGTGTATATATACATACACGCATAGATACACATAATGCTCTTTGTTTGATATTCTTTACTGTTTGGTTTTTTTATCCTTTACTGTTTTTTTTGGTGGATTTCCCTTTCCCAAGGCTGGCTAGGTGTGCATGTGGTGTTTGAGAATTGCATGCTACCACAGTTTTACCATTTGGATGAAAACATCTGGCATGTCAATAGTTTCTCATAGGAGGACTGTCCCTGAAGTGATTCCTCACTGATCATGCTACATAGAATCCTTCCTCTTTTTCTCTTTCCTCTTAAACTTGAAGGTCACAAGAAGTTCAGGTTTGTGGCAGCCAAATTAAAGCAGGTCAGGACACTGACTGCCCAATAAACTAAAATATTTTCTGCAAACTTTTCTTTTAATTTGCATTGTGTTGTTTTTCATAATTAATGGAGAATAGCAAGGGGAAATCCAGTATTCTCTTTGATAAATTGAGTTCTGCCAAGCCTAAAACATGAAGCATGCTAGAAGTGATTTGGTTTTTTACTTTTTTTTTTTTAATTATTGTTTCATGTTTTGATGTGGGAACTAATGCTACTTTTTTTTTCTTTTTTTTTTGTGGGAATTAATGCTCTTTTTTTTTTTTTTTTTTTTTTTTTTTTTTTTTTTCGCAGCTGGGGCGTGAAGGGTCTTTAGCCCTCAAAAGAGATCAGCTTGGCTAGATTTTGGCTAGAGTTTTTCTGTTCAGCAGATCAGATAGATACTAATTGGCTATTGCTTATCACTTGCAGACCATTTTGAATGAAGTCCTGCCTTATGATCCACCCTTATTACAATGGGCAACGCTAGTGACTTTTGTTGGGTAACACAAGAATGATGAGAGGGGAGAATCTGGCTCAGTTATTTTGAAAGCGAGGTCTACCTGTGGCTTAAGTTTTCACTGGGGCTTTGTTTTCATTCTCTTAATCTAGTTGGTAAGACATAGCTGTAGGCTAAACCAGATGTGAGTATAGCAAGCTTCAACCATTGGTAATTTTGAACAGACTGGCTGAAATTTTGGAGTGAATCCAGTATAACTGGATAAACAATGCAGCAATCAGCTCACGTCAGGGTGGAGGTTTCGTTTTAGAAGCAGCTAACCACAGTGCATAGATCAGCATCAGATCTATTCATGAAGCCTTCAAATGCAGGCCTGTTTGGACAAGTAAGGAGAACTTTGAACTGCTTTACTGTTCCCTCCATCATGTGTACGCAAATTGATATTAACTCGAAAATTGTCTGCGATGTACGTGAACTTTCAGGTGAAACGTTGCCAGCTGGTTGTCTGGTGGTGCCAAAGCTGAGGTGCAGCAACATTATCTGTGAGGACAGGCCTTATGCTTAATTTCTATTTGATGATAGTACCGTCATTTGCATGCAAAGAACTGTTTAGGGAAGCCCAGGGTGTTTCAGGTAGCCTGAATCACCTTCCTAGTTGTCAGGTTATGTGCTTTTGTAGTCTTGTTCACAGTCAGTTTGAAAATTGTCTCTTAAATTCCTCCTCTTGAAAGTAGCCCTATAGGTTGTTTTATTTGTGTTACTGGTTGTTAGGAATGCATGAAATATTGAGACGTTTTATTCCCCTCATATCCTCTGTGTGAATATAGAATTTATAAATCAGGGGGCAGATTGACTCTTTTCTCAAATTTAAGACTAGCGCAAATTTTTATAAAAACCTTAAATTTTTTTTTTTAATGTAATTTACAGCGCTGTAAGTGCTCTTAAAGTGCTTTTGTATTTCGTAACAACTAGCAGAAGGTAACATGCTTTAGGTTGGAGAGTTGTTGAATGAAACCTGTAGGCAGGTATGCTATACAGTGTGAAAACAAGGGGGGAAGTGAAAATACTTGATTACTGGAACCATTCAGACCAATTGATGCAGAAACACGTACATCCACCACGTTTTAAGTGAGCAGTGGAGTTGTGGCCTGCCAACGACGTTGAGGCTGGCAGCTCGACTTGACAGACAGCTTCTCTGTCTGGCAAACATCCTGGGGCTGCTGGAGGCTGGGGCTTGTTCAGACAGACCTTTGCAGGCCTCTTAGGCTAAAATGGTTGTTGGAGGGGAATGAGATGTCATCAGACATCTTCATGGGAGGCTAGTGGTGACAGGGACTGGCCAGAATAAGTAGACACACTAGTTTTATGGCTGACTTTCTCCAGCTTCAAGGGCTGTAAGCATCTAAAATTTAAACAATAAAGCAGGCAGAGAAAGCACATTTTAGGTTCAGCTATAGACTAGGTCCCTTGGAAATTGCAATTCCAGTAACTTCAGCGGGTGAACTGGACGTGTACCTGTGTGGCCTGCCTTAAGTGATCCTGATTTAGCAGAGGGGTTGGACTTGATCTCCAGAGACCCCTTCCAACTTCTACCTTTCGATGATTCTACGAAATGAAAGATGCAGCACAGAGTTTTAAGAGGTTCCTCTGCTGCCACGCATAACTATGTATCATACAGATGCCTCACTGGGTATTTCTATTGTCAGGGTTTAGGGTCAGGGCAGCCCACTAGACCTATAATGGATGTTAACCCCCCTCCCTCCGCAACAGTGAAGAGAAGGGGAATAAGGGAGATAGACTTACTGATTAGAAAAGGAAACTAGAACAGCTTTAATGAAAATGGAAGATAATAATAATAAAATGGAATATGTACAAATATATACAAAACCAGTATCGAACCCAGCCCCCGCCTTGATGGCAATTACATCACCGTCACCACTGATGCTGTGGAGCAGGCACCGGGGAAAGTCCCAGACTGAGCCCAGCAACAGGTGGGAACTGTGTTCAGGAGCTGGATTCTGATACTGGATTCAGGAACACTTGGATCAGGATCGAAAGCAGAACGAACAGAGTCCTCTTTGGTTTCCAGCCATTGAAGAAACGAGGAAGAATTTGAGCAAGGACCCTGGGCAAGAGCCTCTGAGCCGAGAGCAGCTGAGCAAGGGCCCCCAGCAGCTGAATATGGCATCTATGGGATGGAGCACCCCGTTGGTCCGTTTAAGGGCACCCATCTGTCTGCTCCTCCCTGCAGGTGTGGCCTTTTCCTTTCTGCACCCCTCAATGTGGTACACAGGATCTAGCAGTGGCCTTGGTCTGCACACCAGTCTTTGGTCTTAACTGTAAACATGGAACTTTATCAGTGCTAGAAGCAGACACTGTCAGCGAAAACAGGCTGCTAATTTCAGAAAGTGCAGTTAGTTAAAAGAACTGAGCTGAAAAGTAAAATCACTGAGCAGAATTGTTCTATTCTAACTCAAACCAAGACGCTACGAATAGTTTTATTAGATTCAGCAGTTATTTCGTTTTCTTTAGGGATTTAATAACTTTGGAAGCTGGTATCAATATCGGTTTAAAATTAGCGAACGGTGTTTGTAACCTTGCTCATTAGAGGTGCTTAAGTTCATCAGGAGCATGTTCCACCTGTTATGGAGTTGGTACTGAGGATATTTATTTTTTTTTTTGATCTTTTCCATCTCCGTGACTCTAAACATCTAGAGAAGGTCCTGCTGTATGTAGCTGTATATGTGCCCAAGTCACAGTGCTGTGAAGGTGCTCCCAGAGATGGTCCAAAGGTGTGCACCAGGGAAAACCAAAATTAACTTCTGCCTTTCCTCCTTTACTTCTGTCCTCGGATGCCCAGATGAAGTGATGTACTGTGTTTTGGTAGTTCTTTTTCTTCACAAATGTAGGGGAGAGAGTTTTGTTAGGCTTCCTTCTCCACTGAAAAATTCAGCCACCTACCTCTAGGGGGGGCTTTAGTGGGTCAGCTTCTAGGGGCTACATAAAAGATGCAACTGCACAAGGAGGGATGAGACAACCAGCAAGACTGTGCTGTTGAGGTTTTTCTCAAATATCCCAGAAACTTGAAGTCTATGAGACAGAGGACCAAAGTGAGCCATGACTAGCTGCATTTTCCCTGGGAGGTTTTTCTGCTTTTTAGCATAGCCTGATGGTGGAATCCTCTCCTCCAGGGCTTTTCCCAAAACCTACAAACTGACAACAAAAAAATTCCCTTTCCAGTCAGGCTTCCAGGAAGCTGGTGTCAGGAGGACCACTCCTGCATTGTGCACAGGGCCAGGCCTTCCCTGGCTGAGCCTTGTCCCAGGTTTCGAAGGTGGAAATAACCACAGTTCTCTCTGTGGTCTGACGACACCGCATGATTTTCATGTTCACATGCTCCCCGTGTACAACACTCTGGAGGAAATGTGGTAGGGGTGATGCTGACATTTTTACTTCCTTTCCTTACTTAACGAACTGGATTTATTTTAAGTAGGGTTTTAGGGTAGTTAAACAGCTTCTCTGTTTTGAGGAGTTAGAAATTTTTTCAAATCTGTGGAATTTCTAATTTAACAAGAAGAGAGCTCATGAGCCTTAAATCTACTGCAAGGACCATGGAAATTTGCTAAATGCATTGTGACTTAACCATAAAGCAGTCAGACTGCTTCTCTTGTGCTAGCTGAAGTGAGAGAAAATAATTATGTAGAATTTAAACTACAGTAGAGTAATTATTTTCGTTTTCCTTTTCTGAGACGCAGCTATGTATTTTGGGGAGTGATTTGCATAATTTTTGTTTTTCGTTTCTCTTCATTATGGTGTAGTTTATGGGAATCCCAGGTTGAGTGAATAAAGGGTGGGAATTGTTGTCTGGTTACAGAGCTGCGTGGGGCTTCAATCTGTCGTGCAGAAAAAGACATGGGACATCATAAACTTGAATTATTATTCCAGTCTGTTAAGCTATTGCTCTGAAGATGACTCAACAGTAATAGACTCATAATGTGTGTTTTTGGTTTGTTAAAAATGTATGTGACTTTTTGAACTTTTAAATAACATGCACACACGCTAGACAAGTCTTTGCTGTAATATCACGATCTGACCTCACTGAGCTATTTATTGTTTGTCTGGCTGTGAATATGCTCTTTATGTGCGTGTAGTTCTTTCATGTTAATTTTAAAGGAGCTCCAACTCATGAAGTACAGACATTGACACATAAAAGAACGACTGTCTGTCAAGAGCACTGCAGTGCTGCCTTCCAGAAAAACTTTAAGTAATTATACATACAACTCTTACGGAATGAAAATTGGCCACTTGATATTTCATAAACAGAGATCTACTTACATAAAAAGTGGGAAGCTGCTTATTTCGGAGCAGTACTGAGTGTTTTCATTTACTCAAAAGATACGTTGCCCAAGATTTGAAATAAGAGGGGTTTTTTCACACATTTTTTATCTAGGCTACGAAACGTACTATTAAAATGTTCTTTAATATTTCTTTTCTGGGGACTCATTGATAAATGTGGGCAAATGTTTAGTTTTGTCTGTTTTTACAAATGACTTTCACCGTTTCTAGTCTTCCAATGAGCCATCTTTGTATTGGTTAAATTTCTTTCTAATTACAGACATTCTTTTCAAAGAAACACGCAAGATAAGAGCATCTTTTGTCTGTTGATCATGTGGAGAATTGGTGAGGGACTAGGGAACTCCTGAAAAAATGTATTCTTGGGCCAGGTAGATTTATTATTATTATAAAAATCTACCCAAGCTTTTGGCAGATCTGACCACTGCTCTGCCAAGCGTGACGTGTATTGAAATCATGAGCAGCACAGCAGCGTCAGGCAGGTAGAGCAGCTTCTTGGCCACTTCCACCCTGGAAAATCCACGAAGAATTAAAAGTCATCGGAAGCAAGCTGGAGCCAGTTAAATACTGAACACCGAGTTCATGCTCAGATGTGTATGTGTTTTCAGTTCTGTCCCCATTTTACACACCAGGATTTGCAAGCGGCACAGAGAGACTGGTTATGTTCTTAAATATGATGTCACTAAATCCAACATGAATAAATATGTTTCGCTCCCAGGCTCTGAGGAGAAACCAGTGAATGGAAAACAAAAATCTGGCTGAGGAGCAGGCCATCTTTACTTTCTCCAAACAAGTAGAATTACTGCATTTTCTCAGTAAATCTTAATTATTTGATTCTTATGTGCCTCTTGCTGTGTCATCTGATGAATGCTGGGAATTAAATATGATGTGTTCATTTAAACCATCCACAGTCTTTCCTCCCTATCTCGTCCCAACCAGCTTTAAAAATAAGCATTATGTGCTTTTATTTACCACATCCTGCACCACATGACACTTCCAAGTATGGAACCGAGGAGAGTACATCACAGTGCTGTTCCCTGATTGAAAATTAGATTACAGATTAGAAAGCCCAGAGGGATCACTATGACCAGATAAAACAGTCCTCTGCAGGCCATAAGACTGTTTTAATTGGTGCTAATCTAGAAAGAAACATCTAATCTTGACATAAACACTTTCAGTGATGGATGATCTAAATGATGCTTGCTAGGTTTCAGTGGGGTTTGCTCTGGCTTGTGATTTTTCAGCTTTTAGGAAGAGCAAGAGGTCTTCCATTCCACTTTCTTTTGATTTATTTCTCCGTAATTTATATCATGCCTTGAAATGAGTCTAGATTTAGCTAGCCGTTAGATCTTAGTAGACTTGCATCTGCCAAAGTGAAGAGTCCTCTACCAAATGCTTGTTTCCCATACTTATGTGATCCCAGTGGGATTAAGTTATTCCTTGGCCTTCTCTGTGTGGGCTGGAGAGAGCGCAACCCACGAGCTTTTCATTAGCAGACATGGTTTTCAATCTTGTGTCTTCATGTACTCCTAAGTAGGGCTTCTTGTCTGTGCTGTCACTGTGCTTCTTTCGCTTACTAAACTTGAATATCAGGGTGTACTTTATATGAATGGTCTTCTTGTCACAAAATATCTGGTGTCCTGCACACTCCTAATTTTTTTCTTTTTTTTTTCTTTTTTTNNTTTTTTTTTTTTTTTTTTTTTTTTTTTTTTTGGCGGGGGAAGACCATATACAAAAGTAAGTTGGCAGTGGGGACATTTGCTGATGCCCAGGTGACATCTGCAAAAACTGAAGGGAGACTGTGCCCGCATTGTACCTTGAAAAAAACCCAACACAAAAATCACTTAAAAAACTGGCTGTGTCCAGGGACACCACCTATTCAGCCAGCCTTCAGCATCCTCCTCAGAGCAGTGTGCTTGCACGGCTGACAGCCTTACTTCAACCTGGGGGCAAAAGCCCCTTTCTCTCAGTCCTCCCCGGCAGTTCTGCAGTGACTTTGAGGATGTGGCCAGAATCCCTGGCGTGGTGATGCAGTGATCTTCCCACAGCTTCCCTAGGGACAGACAAGTTCTTTTGCAATTAACATAATTGACTGGGAAAGAATCCTGTTTGCCTCAGGATAAGGAACTGTGAGGTTAAACCTAGACACATGGTGCACATGCCGAAAGGAAGGCTGTAGTAAGATGGGAGGCACCGTGCTCTGGGAACGTTCCCGCTTGGGCTAGGCACACTGAGTGCACTTTACATTCAGACTCCGAATGGCTTTGATAGAAGGATACTAAGGTTATTTTTGCATTTATCAGACTCTAGCCTTCATGATCCGTTTCGTCGGCATATCACTAATTTCTGTCATAAAGCATCATTTTTCGAAAAGCCTTGATTTTTCTCGTGAGCAGGTAATTCTGATTCACTTTGAGTACAGCTTGGGCTCCGAAGCTGTTACAGAACTCCCCGTGACTTTGGTGAAGCCAGAATTTCCCTCTTTTCGAAAATTTAGTAAGACAAAAATACTGTTGACGCGGGAGCATAATTCTTTGTCATCTACACAGCAGCTTTGAGCCAAAGCTGGATTAAATCTCAGACCTGAAAGTCTGGTTTAAAGGTCTTTTTTCATTTCTCAGGCAGCAGCAGTTCCTTGGCCTGTGTCATAGGAGATGTACACGCCTTCGTGGTTTCAAAGTGGCACTGGTGACAGTAACTGCTGTTACACCTCCTCGTTTCTGTCAGGAGGATATACGAGTGATCTCTTTCAGATGGCTTTATGGATGGTGCCATTTGAAAACGGTGGGCTGAGATAAAAGCACTTAATGCCGAGGTCAGTGAGTGCCTCATGTGCTTTGCAGCATCCATTTGTTGTGTAAGCAGCTCTGCTGTTGTGGCGCCTTCTTTAATTAAGGCTCTGACAGTATTTCCATAATAAACCATATTTTGAAAGGGCTTATTACTCAACTACAAAATCTGCTGCAGGCTGAGACTTGGACTAGGAGAGCTTCAACCTTAAAATGTTTTCTTAACTTAAAAAGATGGGGGTTTTTTGAAGTATGTCTGCAAAGACATCTTTCTTTAATCGTGTGGGTAAATTTGTTTTTTTTTTAAAAAAGAGTTTTCGGTCTTACAAACAATGCATATTTACATGACCGTTATAGACCGTGTCAATTAGGAGATTTTTAACCATGAAATATCCATCATGATCATTCTCTAATTTGGTGTAATTTGAATACTGAAGTATCTTTTATTGTTTGTGCGATGGTATAAAAAGCCCCATTTAGGACTGAGACCGTATGTGCCAGTAGAGAGAGTTCCTGCACTTTAATACCTTTCCCATAAATCACAACAGAACAAGGGTAGGAAGAGACAGGTGTTAATGCCAAGCAAATGAGCATGGAGGTAAATCACAACTTTTACACGTTTAGGGTACGCTTGCTCTGCTTTGTTTCTAGCCAAAGGCATAAGTAGGAAATGTAGAATAACATGTTTTAATGAGGCACGTGCATTATGTATGTACTAACAGAGCAGACCATCGGTTAAGGTCCAGGACATTATTTTTGGAAAGAATTGCTTCCAGATAACCGGACAGGTTTTCTTTGCTTTGTTGTGTTGTTTGGGGATTTTTTTTTTATTTTTTTTTTCTGACTTCTGATTACTCAGATCAGAAGACAGCAGATCAATTTCCAGCAGAGGGACTGAGCTGTAATTGATTTTCCCTTCAGTAACTGGTTATTCAGAGGTTCTTGTAGGATGAGAATCTGTGCCAGTGGGTTTTCGGTAGAATGCTCTGAAATACAGCAAGTTTCCTGGAGTTTTTATTCCTCCTAATAGAAGCTTCCTATTTTGGGTTGCCTGTTTAAGTTGAAAAGCACTGATTTTATTTACTATTAATGTCATGTTTAGTTGCTTATTCTGAATTATATTTAAATATACATGAGTTGATCCAGGGAAGAGACATAATAATACTCTGAAGCCTGGACCACTCACTTGATGGGTTTCTGCTGCCTTTGTGACGAGTCCAAGTTCCACAGAATGTAAGGATTTGTCAAAAATAAGTCGTTTCCAATACTAGTAATTGAGAGTGAAAATTTAGTGGTAGTTTTATTCAGCTTTAAGTGTGTTAATTGAAGACCTTGTGAATCTTTGTTCCTCACTGGATAGGAATTAACAATGATGCCACACGTGATAAAAGGGCAAAGTTAAATGTTGCCCAGGAAATGATCGATATCATCTTTTCCAATGAAGTGGTGCTTATTGCCACAGTAACTTTGCTACCTGGACACTTTTTCTCAGTAAACGGTTCAGCCCAGAATAAACTTCCCATGGACATCAATGGGATTTTTGCTGTGAATCAAGATATTTGAACCCAAATTTGTAGTGCTTGACCAAGAACTTGTTTTTTTTTCCTGAGGAGTAGAATTACATTTAAAAGATTTTTTTTTTTTTTTAAACTTTTCTTTTTTTATCTACCAGCATAATTCTACTATTATTCTTTAATTTTGTGGTTGTTTTTTTTTTCCTGTCATGACTTTGTTATGGGCTGCATGATTTTTTCCTTGGCAGTTTTTGTTGGGGAGCTTTGATTGTATTATGCAGCTCTTCAGAAACAGAAATACTGGTTTTACAACTATCATATTAATATTTTTCATGTGATTACAGCGGTATCAGTTGTATTCTGCAATATATGGTGGGTTTGGTTAAAGAATTTAAAACCTTAAATTCTAAGATTTTTTTGACCATATCTGAAAAATTGATTTTGTATTTTGTATAACTCATTAAACGAGTTTTAAATACAAAAAAGAAATCAATAGCTCAGAAGACAAACAGGCAGAGCCCTACTCTGACTTTCACAGCCTGATCCAGGAGCCGGAGATGCCAAAGTTTGATGATGTTCATTTAGCAACATAACACTTCAGACAGCAAAGATGGACTCCTGTCACGCCTTTCTGCGTGACCATTCATGCCTGAGAACTGGAGGTGGGTGGTTGGTGCCGTGGCGTGTTCCGGCTGGCATTCGGTGCGCTCGCAGCAGATGGCAGTGCCACCAGTGCTTTGTGCGCTGCTGGAAGGATGCATCTTGCACCCTGCTTCCTCAGCTCAAATGCCAGGCTGCTTGTGGGCTCCTGTCCTCCCCTTAGCCACTCGTCCAAGCTGCGAGGGGTGAGGCGGAAGGACTGGGTGAATTGGTCCTGAGGAGGAGTAGAGAAGCACGCTACCTGGGGCACGCAACTCCAGTAATGCCAGAGGGCCGTGGTGAAGCAAGTGGCAGTGCCACAACACGTTGAGGTCACCTCCTCTTTTCACAGCCTGAGGTTTATTCCTAGCATGTTTTCTTACCAAGCAGGCAACCTATGACACACTTGAGTGTTTTGTTGTGAATTTTTTTTTTTTTTCAATTAAAGGTGTTTTCTCCTCTCTTTCCCCACCCACTTTCTTACCAAGTTTGTACAAACCTTAAAATTTCTTCTTAGCTAAGACTCCACTGCCAAAATGGGAAGTTCCCTTGGCCTATCCATTCCTTACGCATTATTCACTAGTGCCAGACAATTACTCTCTTGAAATGAGAGGCTCTTTGATAGCTGTTCTTGACAGCTGCTTCGTTAAATAATAGCAGCTATTTTATCTGCGTGGCCTTGTGTCTAGTCAGTAATTGAGTACTGTTTGCTCTGTCAGACTGCATGCAGTTTTGAAGAACCAGAATCAGAGAGGCATATAATAGAGTATCTTAGATACGAGGTCACTTGTATGTGGCGAGGTCATGTTCTCATCTTGACTTACATAGGTCATACAGGCTGGTGCAGTAGGGTAAGGGAGAGAGGGAACATCACCTATTCCTTCAGAGCTCCTGTCCTAAAGGAGCGGTTGAAAAGTCCAGTGCAGCAAACTCTACTGTGCTCCTCATTTGAGTTCCCGTTCCTTACGAGAGCACGGTCTGTATGCTCCCAGTGCATCAGTCAACCCAGTCTCTGGCAGGAAAGCCACACTTTGAACTCTTGCCCTCCCATAATTCATTCCCTGCTTTGATGAGGAGCGGGTTATGCCTAGGTAAGTAAGCATGAAATTGTCGCAAACTCATTGAAATTTGTGGATTGTTATCAGAGGGTGTAGTTTGCACAGGTCTCACAAATTGCTTAAAGTTTGAAGGGACCAAGCAGCTATTTCAATCTGTGTCTCTTCGCTGGTGTGTCACAGGCCGTCACCTTTCATCCACATACCTTCTGTATGAAGCCCCGTAACCTAGATGACAATAAAGCACACTTAGGTTTTGCTCTGGCACTTCAGTAGAGAAAAATTCCTTCTGGGTTTGCAGAAGCCGTCAGAGGTGAAGCACCTGTTAGTTAACCAACTGAGCTTTTGAAAACTTTTCTTTCTAGTTGTTGGCTCTTAGAGTGTGTTTCTGGGGCTGGCTGCAGATACTTCTAGCCATGGGTATTCTCTGTCTAGAAAAGTGCTGAGCTTCTTAATTATCCCATCTCTTAGACTTTTTTTTTTCAGATAATTTTTAAGGTCAGAATTGAACAAAGCATTTTGATATGCATCTGTTAAGTGTTGTATACAAATTTAAGCTCTCTTCCTACCTGCTGCTTTAGCTTCCTGCTTGGTGATACAGCTCATGCACGAATGCCCACTCAGACAGACTTTATGCCATTAGCAAATTTCATCACCATTAATTTCTCAGCAATTGAATTGTTTGTATACTTTTTAAGCTTCTTACCAGGCTCTGCAGAGACCTGCTTAGAAATACCCACTGACAGCTGCTCTTCAAGAGCTGCCAGCCCACCAGTTCCTCACCCTTTTAGCATGTAGTTTATTATTATAGTATGATGCTCTCTTCTAAGCATTATGCCATATAGGGATGTTGTATACCTTACAGTAATTCGTGTACTGCCTGTATTGTACTTATTTTAATCAACCCAATGGGCAGTCCCTCTGAAGAGAGTTTGAATTTGTTCAGGAAGACCTATTTTGGAATCTTGTTGCCATTCACTCTGTCCTTTCTCTTAAGTGAGCTTCCCATCACATTTTGCTAACTGTGCTTGGGGACCGATGTCAGCTTTTATCCCTTACTTCTGTTTGTCTTTTTGGCACAATATTCAAACCCTTCCACATCTCTGTAATTTCTCTAGAATTCCAGGATATGTTAAAAATCCACATCAAAGAGACCACAGGGAGATAAGCCAGCTGTTTTGGTACTTTTGAGCTGAAATTATCTATTATTTGTTGTTAGCCAGGTCTTTATAAATCCTAACAGCTTTCTTAATACTGTTTTTTTGTATTTGAAGAAGCTTTGTCATCCATCCTTCTGTGATACGAGTTCTCTTCCTTTTATTCTGTATATGGAAAATAATATAAATCAACTTTTCTGCATTCTTTGTATTTTTAGTGTGTTTTACTATTACATCTACTTGTGAGTCTGATTATTCACATTTATTTGTTCATTGTCTTAGTCTTTCAGTTTGTTTTCTGAAAATGTAAAATGAACTCAAAACTTGTTTGGGACTGATAGTTGTGCTGTGCATTTGATTATTGAAGATATATATTTTTTTTTTTTTTAAGCTACTTTACAATAGGTCTGTTCTGGCATGATTCTACAGTATAAAAGAGTAAATGACATCTCAGAGAGCATATTTGGAAGAAGAAAATCAGCTTCTTATAGATTATCCTTTTCAGTAGTTACAGTGGAACTGTTTAAAGAGTTTTTAAGTTCTGTCAGTGTCTCCTAGTGCCTGAGGTATTCCCTGTTGAGGGATGAGTGGGTGGAAATTTCAGTTTATATTTGGTAACTAAATGCTAAGAGAGTAATCGTTCAAAAATTTAAAAATATTTTTTAAATACTTAAACTGACAACTGTCTCAGCTTCAGTAAAGCATTGGTAACCGCAGACTGCGTGTCCCTCGGTAAGCAAGAGACATTTAATTTAAGACGGTGATCAGTTTTAACCCTGGACTGTAAAGATGACGGCAGCTTCTCCACCAATCTCTGGTTGGTAGGAGGTGTCCAGTATAAAGTCCCACAAACTTATTTCCCACGTGCGGTCTGAAATGTGGAGCAACACACACTGAGTCTGTCTGCAGAACGTACCTGGGGAAGCAGAGCAATCCTTGACAGACCCGCCAGTGTTAGCAGGAGCAGCGTGGGCTGCTGTGGTCCATGGCGAGCATGATGTCTAGTTTTCTGCAGCCCTCCTTTAAATGTCAGGTCCACTGTGGTCAACTGAACTTGCGTGAGTTACATGAGATATTTTAAAAGCAAAGATTGTGAGGGTTTTTTAGACTAAGTTGACTGTGGTAGCAAAATAAAACCCAATTGTCTTTTTTGGTAAGGAACCAATGGCGTCTGTGAACCTCACTTGAATGTCTCCATTTAGGTGGGCTGCTGTCGGTAAGAATTGTGACACACCAGATTTATTCCACTGGCACGTTTTTTGTGCCCCTTATTTCAACATGAAATATTTGTTTAGATTTTAGTATGTAAACACGAGGAAGCAAAGAGCCTGCCTACTTATGTGGCTAAGGGCTGGACCCGAAGAAAGCGCACAGACCGTCAAACTGGCCTGTGCTCAAAACATTGGGTGGTTGAAGGAGAAAATAGAAGAATTATTTTAGCATAAGCAATATCTCCAAAACCCACATAACGAAGGTACCAGAGCATGGTCAAGGCTTTCAGACATTTAGCAGCAGCCAAGACAACTTTAATTCTTTAACCGCGTAATCAAAAATGAAGTACCCTGCCAATTCAATAAAAGAATTCATCCCATTGTCTCTTGTAACTTTAGGGAGACGGAACATCTGCAATGGAAATGCACAAAAGTGTCTGTTACTCTCAGTCGTGAACCTACATTCTGGTCTGCCTCTTTCTTAACTTCAGTTCTATGTTTTCCTCATTTAGTTCACATTTCTCAAGATTTATCCTTCACTTGCTCTTGGAAAAGCGGGTTTCCTTAAAATTTTTGTTTGTACATCTGTTACCTCTACCATTTTTTTCCATTGTCATTTCCTCCTGCCCTATTGCCTTGTATTTCACATTGTTTTTCTTTTGTCCTTACTGCCTGTTGCCTTGATTCTCATCTGCCCTTCTGCTTATCTCTTTGCATTTCTTTATTCAGTCCTGGTTCCCTCTCTTTTCTCTCCTTCCTATCCCCTGCGTCAGATTCTTCCCTTTGTAGGGCTGGAATATGTTGGAAATTATGTTTTCCCCTTTCCCTGCCCTTTTAGTTACTGAAATATGCACATAAGAATTCAAATAGTCTTCTAAAAATAGTGAAAGGATAAAAACAGTTTATTTCAACTTTTCAGTCTTTGCTTTATTAGAACTTCTGGGAGGAAAGCCCCATAAAGTCTATAACTAATTCAGCTGCAGGGGAAAAAAATAAAAACAAGACTAAACCCAGAAAGAAATACAGCCACAACCTGTTTGATTGGGGGGTGGGGAGTGGGGGAGGAAGAAAAAAAAAGAAGGAAATCTCGTATGTACTCTATCTGTGGACAGCATCAGTATGGCATATGTGACGTTTTATATCCTGGGTCTTTTTGCTTATGTGAGGAGGATTGTTGTTGAATTTCACAGTTCTGGTGGTTGATATTAAAGCTAACATAATTTGGTGTGAGATGAAAAGAAAATGGTTTATCTGGGGCATTTTTAGGGATGATGAGAGTTATGTAATTTCTGAAAGATGTGGTGGATGAGAATTTCTTCCTGCAGGAAATGTCTGTCCAGGCAGGTAGTTGTGAAGTCCTGGCATTTTCCATTTTCCAATAGATTCTTCTTCCCCAGCAAGTGGATTTGCTTCATTATCTGCTTAATTTCTAGTGTACCCATGAAGAGCAGTTCAGAATACAGCACCCGCTCCCTAAAAATTAGAAGGCTGCTAAGATAATCCTCATTAAAAAAATGGATTTGATTTATTTATTTTTTTTATTACATTTTGTACTCCATATTGTGAATATTAAACTTTAAATTCTTTCCAAACTTTGATCTGTAGGTGTTCGTGATGTGATTATAAAGATCATCAGCCCTGTAATGGATGCTCCAGTATCAAGTAGCTTTATCTCAGGATATGGATTCCTGAAACTGCACATCTCGAATTTTGTAGAACTAATTATCCCAGTGCAGACAGCTTCTAAAAATAAACTTTCCCATTAGGTATTAAGTTATTGTAATAAATTTGCTCTTTACAAAAATTACATAGGTAAGTGTATTGACAATCTGAGAACGGTTCTCTCAGTCTTGTCTTGGTGGAATACGAGCCCATCCTCTGAAATAATTTGTATGCCTTTGAAAACATCGATTTGAAAGCCTTGTTGGGAGTTTAAATTTCATTTAAATGTATTCAGTGTTTAAGCTTGCGATGAGAATATTTCTCCCAACAGGAGAAAATCTCATGCTTTCTCCAAATATAATTTAGTCATTTTTCTGCAAATATTTGTGTGTGATTTGTCATGAATGTTCTAGCACCTCCATACTGACATGTCTGTATGCCAGTGCTATTCCTCTGCTTCTCCTTTTGCCTTTTAATTAGTGGACACTTTCAATTAATGGACACTTTCCTCAGCATATAGTGACACGAACAGCAGGATTTGACATTTCTTGGGTTTTCAGCTCACCAAGCCAAGGGAGAGGCCAGAACTTTATCAAATGGGGAAAACCGTCTCCTTGCAGAAGCTCTACCTCTCCTGAGTGGTTTCAGGAGTTGTCATACTAAGACTGACTTCAGAATCCCTTTTCTTTCTGGGATTGTTCTACACTGCTTTTTTTTGCTCCTTTGGTATGATGATTAGGCAGCTAACTGCTATCCCCTCCATAATCAAATAATTTTCCTCAGATTTTAAGAAAAACAACCATCTAAATGATATTCACGATACACCATCATGGCTTACATTTCTTGGAGAAATCAAGTGTCCAGCTTACTTCAAGGTATTGCAAAATCGGTAAATACAGTGCGGTTCACATTTCTGCTGTGAAGCGACCACACAAGGTCAGTGTGATTGGAGATGCCATGCATCAGGAGAGTGATCCTAGGACAACACCATTCTTGCTAGGTCCGACATTCTCCTTTCCAAGAGATGGATCAATATGCAGTTAAATCCTTGTCAAGCAGGCTGGGTTTATTGCAATAGAAGAGAGTGGAAATTAGCAGAGCTATGAGATGACCCAAATGAGGATGATAAAATATATAAGCAACTTCAGGGCAAGCTAATGAACATAAAAGAAGACGTTTGGAAACATTTAAGCTGAATGATGTGGCAGATAGCAAATCATGGTCATTAATAATATTAAAAAAGGGAGACTGTTTATGATGAGTTGAGAAAACAAAACTCAATATTGAGAATTAATGGTAGGCTAGATGTCCGAAAATTCCCTACAGAGATGTAAGGTCGTTTAGTTCCCCAGTAACCATTTTTCTTAAGTAGTTAAAGCAGAAGACAGATCCTCCAGTAATTGACACAATCATTCCTTACCAGGGAAAAACATTTGGAAACTATAGCTGTACTTTTACAGGGAAAGGAGATCGCAGCAAACCTCTGTTCAGCTGCATGTTCTACTTCAACTTGCTACATCTTCTGTTTAGGAAGGAGCTTGATTGGTTAATTCCCACAACATTATCAGAAAGATCATTATAATTACTTTTGGTTTAGTTCTAGAAAACCTATGTATCAGGTTATGTGACTTGCCCAAGGCCATGTTGCAGGTTAGTGTCAAAGATGAGTAGACCAGAATTGGCCACTCAGGCTCCTGTTCAGATTTCATTAGGCCAAGCTCCTCCTATTTGTGTGTTCCTTACCTGGGGAACGCGTGGAAACTCAAGGTGTTTCTAAACTTTCAGTCGCAAAGTAACGGCTGTCAAAAGTGCTGCTGGTGTGCTGGCATGTGCTTAGAGCTGACATTGGGTCATCTTTATGATAGGAAGCCAGGTAAGTGGTAACTGAAGGGATGGGTAGGAAGAGACTTTACCATCTCTAGTGGTTTTTCTTGACTGTGTAGTTATGTAGCTGGCCTACTCAAGTAAAATGCAAGTTGGTTGGAACATCTTCTATATGTATTCTTCCACTCATTTCCAAAACTCATGTCAGCGTGATGTTTCCAACACTGCTACCTCTCTATATGGTCCACCAGCTCCATTTCAGATACTGTTTGAAGTGAATACAGACATCAGTCCCTATAATGTGTTCTATTTCTCTTCAAAAAGGGCAGTGATTTCTTCCGTCTCCCTTCTATTTTGTGATCGGAAGAGTAAGTGTGTGAGGTGACTAAAAAATCCTAACTTTGTGTATCAGATGCACAGACCTGATCTGACCAACTTCAGTGAGAGGTTGAGATCTGATGAAAAGATAAGCTCATTTCTCCCTAGGACTGTGAAAGCAAACTAAATTGTAAACTTGGGATTAAATAAATAGAGAACAGAAGAGGAGGGTATCATGATGCTGCTAGATCCTTGGTGTGTCTGCAACTTCAGTATTGTGTGCAGTTGTGTTTTCATCACTCAAAAAGCTTCAGAGATGCCCACAGGGATGGATGGCCTGAAGCGTGCAGTGACTTCTCGATAGGGGATGACTAAATAGCCTGGGATTCTTCAGCCTGGGAGAGATAGCTGCATTGTATTAGCGGTCGCTGGAGGTATAAACTTCTCCAACACAAGATCTGGAAAGCCCAGTGAAGCTATTTGGGCTGATTCGGAAAGTGAAAATAGGAGAGGTGCAAATAGGGGTAATACTGAAACTTAGTAACAAGTCTGGCTTGAATGGGGGGAAAAAATCACCTAAAAATCATCCCAAAGGGTTCCTTGTTAAAATTGAATATGATTTCTCGCAACTTTTTGATTCTTTCCTTTTACACTATCTTGGTAATGAGCTAGATATGCACCATCTACTTGAAAAAGAGAGGATAAATATATTAATTTTTTTGTCTTAAGTGGAGGTTTCCAGCGGCCAGCTGAATATGTCCTCAATAATTAACGTCTGAAACCATTTTCTCTAGTACTTACTTAAACTGAAATAACTGTTGTCCATTATTGTGAAACTGCATTTTGGTTCTGTCTGGTGTATTGCAGGTGTTGATGCAAGTTCAGCAATAGGGCAGCATTGCGAGGACTCAGTCTGTGCTGAGAACTTGTGAGTGAGCCTCCAGTTGTGACACCTCAGCTTTGGATGCCAGTAGGGTCTTCCAGCTTGGTTGGTGGGGAACTGCAGCTCAAAAGTCAGAAACATCGGGCGGATCTAATTCAGTTTATTATAGGTGTTTATTCTGTCCGAAGCAAAACACAGAGGAGGGAGCCAAAATCTTTCTTCGTTGCCTTGAGAAGCTTTTAAGGCTATTTTGGCAACTAGTGTCACACTTAAAGAAAATAAATCCTTTCAACTTTATTATTCAGCTCAATGCAGCGTACAGTAGGTGCAGAACTTACTTGCTAAATGTTTCGTGGTGAAGATTATAGAAATAATGAACTTTTACTTTTTGATGCCGGAGAGTAACAGAACTGCATGTAGTACTTTGTAACTCGACGTAGGAAGGAAGCTCTCCTAAGTCCTCTGTAATGACATGGCACAGCAGGAAGATGAATCTAGATTAATTTGCAGATTAATCCAGAGGAAATGTGACAATGAGCTTTACTTAGTTTTTAGCTAAACTTTCTCAAGTCTGTTAGCTGAAGGATGAGATCTTAAATCCATACAGAGTTGTCTGAATAAAGTCATGTTTTCTCAAGGATGTCTTCAGCTTCTGTTGACTTCAATGTCAGTCCTGGGGACTAGGAAAATATGCCAGAATAACACATAATAAATGTTGCTCTGCCTATAGTATGGAAACTGCATTTGCAGTCGTGCTAATGAGAGTTATATGATGGCATGTCACATATATATTCTATGTCATTACCTATAAATAATTACAAAATAGAAACTGGAGTGTACTTTGGACTTTATTTGGACTTCATTGACTAATTTCTTCGGGTTTCTTTGTGAGTTACTCTTATTTCCAAGCACGTCCAAAGTCTCGTGGAAAATCCTGGATATCTGCATTCCTTGTTGGAAGGAGTCAGTGGCTCCACAGAAGTATTTAGCTCTGCTCCCTCCCAGGCAAAACTGGAGGAAATTTCCCAGCTAAAATGTGGGCATTTTGAATCATTACAAGACTGACTTTCTTTCCCTAGGCAGGTGGTAATGTAACTGTAGGAAGAGTTTGGATTGTGAAAAATCTTTCCGTTTTACTTGCTTGTAAATGTCATAGCCTGTTCTTCCCAGCTGGAAGCTTAGTAGAGGTTCATATTTTAAACTAAGATACCCTTAATTTTGAATCAAAATGATAGTGAGCAGCATTTCTGTGGTGTGTTGTGTGTGGACGTCGCATGTACTGCAGGTTCATGAGGCTGAAATGCCGTGAGCTGTCGTTGTATCCATCTTCAGGGGCTGCATTACCTCTAATGGCATCCCTGAGGAAATGACTAGATTTTCTGCTGAAGAGTCAGCTTCTGCATCTGAAAAGTTATTTTCCCCGTTAATACAGATTTTAAAAAGTGTGCATCTATTGTCAACATGCGCATTAAATCTACCTGCAAATTAGACACCAAGCGGTACAGGCTAAAGAGGGCAGCACGGAGCTCCTCAACAGGTAGAGAACTAGCTGTGGAATTGGGGAAAGAGAATAGAGCTTTGTTACGTTTAAAAGTTGGATTATATAATAAAGTAAAAGAAAATATTATTGCTTTAGATCAGGATTTTTTTTGGTAAAAGTATGACCTGAGCATGTAAGTAGGTATAACAAGGATCAGTTTAAAGAAAGAGAATGCAGAGATAGTTTTGCAGCATGCTCCTATACCAGTTTCCTACAACAAAAACCACAAGATCTATGCCAGTTTGGGCTGGCAGGCTTGGCCTTTGGGATGGTGCCAGGGTGCATGCACCAGAATGCGTCAGCTCTCAGAGCAGTGCAGCCCTTCCTGTACTGTGAATGAATGTTAGTGTGGTGGCGGTGGCACAGTCCAGTGCTTGGCAAAGATCCCATGTTGCAGCTCTGCTCGTTCCTTGTCCCTACTCGTTGCTCACCTACCCTTCCTCCAGGAGGCAGGAACTGGTGGTAATCTGCCCTTGTGCCATCTTGGTCCCCATTCCTACACACGGTGCAGTTTCATTTCTCTGTTGATAGCAAAAGTTGACTTGAATGTTGTAGGAGATGAATGTGGATGTTGCTTGTGAAAATTGATGGAGGTTTTGGTTTAATAGCGAGTAAATTGCTCATCATCTAGTGAAGAGCAGCTGGTGGGCAGACATTCAAACTTAGTGCTCAAAATCATAAACTTCATAAAAACTTCCCTGTACAGTCTTCCCCTCCACCACCCCGTATCTTTCTTTTGCACTTAATTGTCTACGTTTCTTAATACACTTTTCCTTCACATACCATAAACTATAGATAAAGAAGCTTTATGCCAAGTCAGCCAGGACTGCAGTGACTTGAAATAATTATTTTCAGTTGATGTTGATGTTGCATAGACAAGGAGTGAGCATTGCACTAGGTGCAAAAGGGATTATTCAAATAAAAGCTGAGCATAATAAGAAAATGAAGAGTGTATTGCAACATGTAACTATATTTAGTGAGCATCCCAGTGCAGATATAGGCAGGGCTGAATTTAACTGCTATGCTGCCTTTAAGAAAAAAAAAGCTCAAGTTGTTTGATAAGGAAACTGAACTTCATAACGAAGCCTTTCTCATAACCTCTGCTCCCTCCTACGCAAAGCAGAAGCAGGAAGAGCCTGCGTCTTGAAATGGTCAGCGCGGTGGCAGAGGGCCAGTGTTGTGACACAGTGTCAAGGTTGATGACTGTGCAGAGGGGGTTGCCTGAAAAGTCTATCCTTTGTCACCACTCAACTGGTGAGCTCAGGGCAGCAACCTCTTCTTCATAAGACCCTACCTGGAGTACTGTGTCCAATTCTGGGGCCCCCAACACAAGAAGGACATCAAACTGTTGGAGCCGGTCTAGAGGAGAACATGAAGATGAGCAGAGGGCTGGAGCACCTATGAGGACAGGCTGAGGGAGTTGGATCTGTTCAGCCAGGAGAAGAGAAGGCTTTAGGGACACCTTATAGTGGCCTTCCAGTGTCTGGAGGAGGCCTACAAGAAAGCTGGGGGGGGAACTTTTATAAGGGCACATAGCGATAGGACGGGAGGTAATGACTTTAATCTGGATGAAGGTAGATTTAGACTGGATATTAGGAAGGAATTCTTTACAGTGAGGGTGGTGAGACACTGTAACAGGTTGCCCAGGGAAGCTGTGGATGCCACCTCCCTGGAAGTGTTTTAGGGCAGGTTTAATGGGGCCTTGAACAACCTGGCCTAGTGGGAGGTGTCCCTGCCCATAGTAGGGGGATTGGAACTCAATGATCGTTAAGGTCTCTTCCACCCCAAACCACTCTGTGATTCTTGCTCTGGAGAGCAGTAGGCAAGATTCTCTGTAAGACTGCCAAGGAAGAAGAGGTTGCCATCCAAGGAGGCTTCGTTGTGTGGAGGTTATGGTCATGTGCTGTCCCGAATAATTCATCTCCCGAGCAGAGCTATGGCAGCACTCTGTCAGCTGTGACAATGAGTTGGGTCTTCAGGTACAGGCTGCCTCTCCTGCTGGGTAAGCAGTAAAATCTCAACTTGATACCTAGGCTAAGAATATCTTTGTTGCCTTTTAACCACAGAGTTTCCTTTTTAACTTCTAAAATACTGGTGATCACTAACCTCTTACAAATACTGTGTCACTAACAGCATCTGATTGATGCATGTAGATTTGTCTGTCAGCGTATCACTAAGTCCGATGCTGCAAATAAATTCTTAAGCGAAGCAGTCTGAGGAAATAACAGAACCCTTTGAGGGATAGCATCAGCAGTAGGGTTGTTGAGGGCATAACTGTGAGAGAAGTGTATGGCCACAGACATAAAGCATGGAAAAAGTGAAGAAGGTGGAGAGTAGCCTTCATAGTCAAAGGCTGAGATGAGTATAAGGGGCTAACAGGGTGGCTTGTGAGCCACTGTATCTATCTGCTGGAAAATAAGCAACACCTACCAAGACCCTTCATAAATTTGTCAGATTTTCTTAAATCCATATGTCTTGACAGTGTTTTCTGGAAGGTGGGAGAGAGAGCAACAGGAAATGAGCAGGACGTTTTATTTGTCTTTGTGCCATCCCATGGCGGGTGGGGACTGGGAGCTGGGTAGGACTGGTTTTGTTTCCAGGAGAGAAAGATGAGGTCCTGATAACTGTGTCATGGCTGGGCAGTGCGAAAGATATGTGGTTTCCTCCCGGGATGCAGGGTATCTTGCTGTCCTACTTTGATGCCGAGCCTATCAAGAAAGGCAGGATTTCTTTGCAAATACATCGAAGTGGGAGCTGGTACTGAGGCACTGCATAAGCCATGGTCGCTGGCAGAGCTTCAGCTGAAGTGTTTTCTTGCTAAAACTCAAGCAGGGAGGAGTAGGTAGTAACTTCAGAAGTACCTTTTCCCTGCTATAGTCCTTGTAGATGTGTATGAGGGGGTGAGGGTGGTGATTTCATCCCTTGATACAAATCATAGTATCCTTTTGAGAATGTACATTTTTCCTGATTTCTTACAGCCCCAGCAGGTCTGTTGTGCTTAACAGAAACCACTAGTCCCATCGGACAGACCTGTGCCAGGCTGCTTGCTAGGAATGACTTAAGAGAGTACGGAAAGCAGACCCATAAGGAGCAGGAGTTGCACTGAATTGGAGGGATATTCTGGCAAAGTCACAAAGCTCAAGCCAGGCTATTCCTACCAAAGCTGTCGGATAATTAGAAGAATAAGGAGTTTCCAGTAAAAGGAGTTAAAACTAAAAGAGTGATCTTTTCCTAAGGGAAAAACCTACAAGTCGAACATCCTTTTATTTTGCTGCTTTAGGAGCACTATCTGCTATAGTGGTTTTTTTTCTTGGGCCTTTGGTGGCTGGTAATGATGTCTAGGTGTCTCTAGCTTTACAGTTACCTCGGCCATACCTAGTAAGTGATTTTGAACATACCGGGCGATAGCTCTGTGCGATAAAACACAGAGTGTTATCGGGCTGTTTGTTCTCTTCTTTAGAGCTGCTGGTCATCAGAGTGCAACATCCTTTGTGCTACCCAGAAAAATTGGATGGTGAAACAAAATAATAGTGTTTTCCCTCTCATCCCTGGAAGTCTTTCAAACCAGGATCTCAATCTGTTTACCCAAGTTTGTCCACACCTCCTCGAGTGCATGCAAGAGCTGGATCCCAGCAGAGCTCTGAAGTTGTGTGGTGACTTGACAGGGAGATCAGTATCCACAAACTTTTAGAAGTGCTAAATTAGAGATAGCAAAACATTCCAAAACAAGTATTATTTTAAATGCATCTCAAATTGTAGCATCTGCTTTTCCCTGCAGTTCTGACCCTGGTTTCCCCATGTTGCCAGCAGCTGTGACCTGGCAGTCACAGGTCCATGGGGCTCTATGTGAAGTTATGGGTACCCTCTCTGCTTGAATTACCAGGGTGACCTGTATCCTTTACTGACCCGTTGTGTCTCTTCTCCATTCCTGCTTACTCAAAATTGTTGTTGCAAGTCCAGTCCTTGATGGAGCCTCTGACAACTGCCACGAGCTGGTGGTGAATGATCCAGGTGCTCCTTAACTCCTGCAGTGCCTTCCTGCAGGTAAAGCTGCGCATCACAATCTCCTCCCTTACTTGCTGGGAAATGCCTAAATGTCCAGGATTAAACCTTGATCATCCTGGCCGGTTCTTGGCCATTAGAGCAGCTGGGTTTATTTTTGCTTCCCTGGCCTCTGCCATAGTAAGCTAGGCTTAGTCCTGGACTCCCAAATGGCATGATGCCTATACTCCCAGCTTGCCAGCTGAAGCTTTGGCTCTCCTCTCTGTTGCTGGCCCTAATGGGATCGCTGGGTCCTCTCCTTCCCACAACATGAGTGAGGCAGCGAGGTGACGTTAAAATACTGGAACAGCAGATAAAAGGCCCTTACTATATTTATTGAGTGTTACTGATAAGTAATCCACTTTGCTGTCAGTGTCTAGAGAAAAAGCAAATAAAGTATACATGCCCCTTGCTTTGATGTGATGAAATCTCCAAAGGACATTTACTTCAGTAGCATTCTCAGTGCAGCTGTAGCTGAGTTTTTCAGTGGAAAATATAAGATTTTCATGCCTTTATGCACTGCTTTAAAAATATCACTATGGCTGATTCTTGTATGCTGGACAATTCCGTGGTCTGAAAGCTGAGCATTTTTTTTTTTTTTTCCAAAATGTTATTAAAATCATCTTAACCGTTTTTGTTGGAAGGGGAAAAATTAATAGTTATTTTGTGGTTTCATACACAACATTAAAAAAAAAACAGTCTGGTTTTCATTTAAACCAATAAAAGTATGGAAATTCAAAATGAAGGCTCTCTTCATGTCCTTAGATCAACTTGTTTGCCTTCCTGAAATGCGTAATGGATGGAGCAGGGGAAAAAAACCTCAGTCTTACAACTTGTAGCATTGTTTTTGCATAGAGTTCAGCTTTTTTGTTGCTAGATTTCAAAATTGACATCACTTTATTGCCTGTCTTCTCAAGCTATAAAACTTCCTCGATACTGTAAATCTGCAACAGTTGAGAATCTAGTAAACCACAAACGTTACTTTAAAAAAACTTAAGCAATAATTAAGCAAATTGGTTAGCAAATGTACACCAGGAATTGAATTAATACACTTGTAAATTTTGAGAGATAAATCTGACTCCTTGGGACGATGGGTAGTAGTCATTTCTGATTTATGATATGGTCAGAAAGAGACCCGTGGCACCCGCACGGCTGCAGTACGGGAAACCCCAGCCAGCCCCAAGGAAACATCCCTTCCCTGTGTGAGTGGAGCGTCTCTGGGATGAGGCCCCAAGTGGTGGGGGATCCCCATCCATAGGGATGACCTGATTCACCTGGACATGGCCTCCAGTGACCTGCTGCGGCTGCCTCAGGCCCGAGCCTGGCTGTGTGTCCGCCACACTGATGTGTGAGGTGGCTCACAGCACAGTGCTGCCACTCTGTTTCCACCTGTCACGTTCCCTTCCAGCTCTGCCCAAGGACAGGGCAGGACTCAGTCTGGAGAAACTCCTTGTAGTTTCTGGGGTTCACTTCTCACCAGCTAGTAGCCTACCACCCTTCCCAAAAGGCCTTCAGGTGCTGGACAGTATGACCGGCTGTCCTTAGCCTGTGCGTTAGTTCATCTCCCCAAAGCTTTGAAAAGTGACTTCTTCCCGAAGCCTTTCCTTCCCTCGCCTCTGCGAACAAGCCGCCCCAGCCTGTTTATAGCTCTTTGATCTGGAAAGTTACAGCTCTGTCACTTCTGGCTGGTGCCCATACCCTCAAAGCTGCCTGTCCTCCTCCTTCTCCCCTCTCCTGGGACAGAGGTTGCTCAGCTGGGCTTGTTGCTTTCTTCCATCCGTTTTCCCCACCACCCCTCGGCCAAGCTCCATGTGCACGTATAATTCTTCAAAGCTAATAAACTTGCAGCTTATCTGTAATTGCCACACTGCTGTACAACGTTCATCCTCAACCACTCCTAACACCTTCTGAGACTTCGTAGCTTGTCCCTTCTCCTGCAGCAGCCCACATGGGCTGCAGAGCAGAGGCCAGGTATAGGCTCAGGCCCCTCAGCACCTGCAGCCTGGGCAGTTCTTCTCTGTCTCAGGTACATCCCCACAGCGCAGAGGTTTCTGAGTTTGCTTCGCAGGCTGGAGGAGGAGGTCCTGTTTATTCTTTTTTTCCCCAAGGGGAGATAAATTGCCAAAGTAAGCTGGACAAAGAGTAGTGTTTTAGACGGAATCTTACAGCTTCTTATTTGTTTGCTTGTTTATAGGGCTTTTATATTCTTTCAAAGCACAGCAAGAATGTGTAATACATTGTGATTATTTATAAGAAGAGGGCCTAGTGGTGATGGACATCTTGAAACTCAGCTGTGCAGAGCCCTTACCTGAAAGAGGACAGGGGGTTTCTGGACAAGATGTGTCCCCTGCAGTGCGTGGCCTGTGTTTAGCAGCAGCTCTGTTCCCTGTCTGGGCTCTTGTGGTCTGTGGGGAGGAACTGCTGAAATCACTAACATCGCTGTTCCAACTTGGCAGTAAAGAGCCCCTGAGATGATTCCCGGATGCTGGCACCCTGTGCCTGCACTGTTCAATTCACAGCTCAAGTGGGACATTAGCACAGGCCAGGAAATGTTTCCAATGGGGTGGGACGTGCGAGGTCCTCTCGTGCTGTCATTCTTTCCTCTGGGGCAGTCCTCCAACCCGCCCTGCATCCCTGCTTAATCTCCTCCCTTCCCCTCCTCGTTGCTTGGCTTTGCCAAGCAGCGATGCCATACCACAAAATCTCCCAGTCCTGGGAGCTGCAGAAGCTGGAGAGAAGCTGTGGAAGAGTGGAAGGATGGAGATGACAGCCTGCAGTATACTGGTGGAGCTGGGGGAGTCCTGCCAGTGTCCGGGTCAACGTGAAACCTTGGAAGGACACAAAACTTGGGATGAAAGCCAGCACCTCAGGGCAGCCGCCCTACCAGGCTGCTCAGGAGGTTTGACATGGGACCCTGCGCACCCAGGAGCCCTGGGGAGCAGCCTGGCTCAGAGGAAGGCAGGGTGAGCCTGGGCAGGGTGCTTCGCACGCTGTGGTATTCAGAGTCAGCTGGCTGGGCAGCACATGCAGACAGGGGGTCTGCACCATGTCTGGAGTCCTGGGGCAAGATGGAAGCCACCAGTTCCTCAGCTCAGAGTGAAGCAAGAAGAAATGACCTTGAAGAGCAGGTCTTGCAATCACCGCTCTCTGGTTTTCTTTGGAGCATGCTGAACAATGGGATTGTTCTTCCATGGAGAACATGGATGTGTGCTGCAGAAGTCTGTTCAAGGCAGTAGCATACCAGTGGAATTCTCCATACTAAACCATTGCTGAATCTTGGTCACAGACCAGTGGTTTAACAAACAGGAACCCTACTGTGTCATAACCTATATGAAGACAGTTTTGCCAAGGGAATGTGACAGCAGAGGTCAAGGGGTCTTTGACCTAACACTTAGAGGAGTTCCTGAGGTCCATGGAGAGGAGCGGATCCTCTTTGGATCCACCTTTTCATCCTGCTGGAAAATGCTCTGTCAGTGTTGCTGGAGCCCAGCCCCTGGCCAGCACTGCATGACTCAGGAGAGCCTGCATCACGGCGCCATGCATGGCGATTTGATCTATATCCCTGCTTCCTAGGGTCTTACCTTGGCACAACAGGAAGTACCTGTTCCCAGGGAGAGAACGTGTGCTGGTGGAGTGAGCGTGTGACGAAGCCGTCCTGGCTGCGAGTTCTGAGGAGCAGTATTAACCATGACAGCAAGGTCAGTCACACCAGTGTGCTTTGAAACACATAAGCTGCAGTCATATAAAGGTGGCTGTGGCCTAAGGTAGCAGAGCAGAATCGCTCAGTCACACCAACTCTGGCTGGAGGCACCAGGGTGGGGGATCTGCAGCCTAACACTGCTCCCACAGCAGGTCCAACACTGCAGCTGCATCAAGTTGTTTGGGGTTGTGTCCAGGTTAGTCACGGCCGTCCCTGGGAATGGAGAAGCCCTTAAGTAGACCGTGTTAGTGACCCTCCAAAGAACTTTATCCAGGTTTTTGTTGTCTCCCTTGTACTGGGGGGTACAACGAACTGCACAGTGTGTCCAGATGTGACCTCACTTGAGGGGAATAAGGCCTTCCCTTCACTTGACGGATGCTCTCAGGGTGGTTGGTCTTCATTTCTGTGACTCCTAGCCAGCTTGGTGTGTATGTGTCTGCAGATGCCTCCTACCTACGGAGGCTTGTGCAAAGAGCTGCCCCTTCCAGCCCATCCCAGTTTGCCCCACATGTGGCGCTGCTCTGTCAGGGGACAGGACATCTGCTGAAGTCCTTCTGAAGATACCACTCAACACCTGGCCTGCTGCCTGTGGGAAGTGCCGTAGTGCATACATCCATCAGCTGCTCTGACATTTTCTAAACTGCTTTGAAATACCATCAGTTGAAGGAGCTGAACTTCACTACAAACCCTTCGTGTGTTGAAGTGCAGAGTTTTCTCCATCCATTTGAAATGTGACACAGAAGTTGCGGGGCTATTTTCCCCAGAGATTCGGGCATCCGTATGTTCATTTCGTTGATATGTGAAGCCATTGGGTTTTGCAGAGTCTTACAATGATATACTCGGTGTGCTAGAGGCAACCCAAACCTCTTTTCTCCATGTATTCACCCTTGGAGAAAAGATTTGGAAAGGAGTCCCTGGTCATTGAAGTTTCGAGTCAGAGGCAACTAGCAGAGAACTGGGAGATAAACCACCAACAGATGGGGAGGGTTGTGTGTGAAGGACATACTCTACATAATGCACTATTAAAACTTCATGAAGAGGTGTCCCAGAAAAATTACTACAAAGCACTAGGCTTAATATTAAATTCTTAGTTTTAGCAGTCTGGTCATTTACAGGAAGGAATAATCAGCTTAACCACAGCATTCACATATTTAGTGTTCTGAGAGAAGAGGGATTGTCTGATTTTTCTTTTTCTTTTTTTTTATTTTTATTTTTATTTATTTCCACAGTAATTAATGAAAGTCAAAAGCAGCAACTGGAATCCGCGAGCTACTCCTCCCGCTACGCTCTGGGACTTTTTTATGAAGCCGGTACACAGATTGATGTCCCCTGGGCTGCACAGTACATCGCTGATAATCCCTGCATACGCTTCATCTCCATCGATAATAAGAAACGCAATATAGGTCAGTGCTCCCATTATTTCCCTTAAATACAGTGACAATAGAGGGTGTAGATCGTGAAAAATGCTGTTTAATTGAGTGTTGCTATTCTGAACAGAGCAAGTATTTAACTCCAAGCCGCAGTGGATAGCATTTAATGTCACATTTGGCCTGTAATAAAATACACAATGAAAGTGGGAAGGTCCTCGGAAAATCACCACCCAGCACATGGTTTACGTTACTGCATTTATGAAACCAGTGTCAGGGGATTTGAGACATCAAAATGTTGCTATTCCAAGAAAGAGCTAGCGTTCCTTTGTTTAAACGTTGATTCATACGCATGCCAATTTATCTCCCATCATCCATTACTTTACAACTCCTGTTCTTTCCACTAAATATGCTTGGAAGTAATAACGAGTTATATAATTGAGGCCGTTCAGTCGAATTCAGAGTTAGCCAGGGTGCTTTTATAATCATGGAAAATCCTTGAAGTGGCTGCACATAGTACAGCTGCTCAGTAAAGCTTGGAGAGCATCCCACAGGGCAGACACTTCTCATCTGTTTCTGGAAGATGGCCGTTGAGTAAGTATATGTTTTATTTATTAAATGTATTTCATGTACCACGAGCATGTTGGCGTAGAATAACTCAAGAAAAAAAACGCTTGCATTTGAGTTTAATCACGTTCGCTAGGAGCTGAGAACGCTTCCTGATTTTGTTATGTGCTCACGTGGTGACGGTGACCGGGTTTAACCACATCCATGAAGTGGGGGTAAAAACTTGCCCACCTTTGCAGTGACCTACAAAGCACTGTGACTTGCTGCCACAGAACAAGGAAGGATTTTGATAATCATCTGCTGCCTAATACATAATTACTACATATTACTAATTTCACTGCACTAATGCATGTTCAGATTTATACCTGGGAGACTTCGATTTTTAGTCAGCTTTGTTCTGTTGGGATCTATTGTTTCCCGCCTGCAGCATGCAGACATCAGCGATATTAGTACCTGCATCTATCTTACACAAATAAACGTACAATTTAATGTAATTAAATTTAATGTAATACACTTGTTCCCTCGAGATAGTTTAACAGTGGTGCTGGTGGCCAGGACCTCTGAAGATCTCTGCTCCAGCTCCCTCTCACAGCAGGCTGTGCTAACACAAGGTTGGGCCAACCATGCCTTGACTAGCTGAGGTTTAAAAAGTAAAAGCAAACTGGGTCAGAGATCCCCCACATCACTGGTGACCTGTCCCAGGGCTGCACCTCCACTGGGGGAAAAAGCGTTTCTTCATCTGCAGTCTGAACTACCCAAGGTTCAGCCGTGGATGGTGCCTCCTGTTCCATTGTCTGCCTCTGCCAATTAGAGTCATGGTCATTCAGGTTGGAAGGGACCACTGGAAATCATCTGGTCCTACCCTCACACAATGTTTGGAGTTGGATCCGGTTGTGAAGTTAGTTTGTGTTGCTCAGGGTCCTGATGTGGTGTCGTTTGCCATCTTTACACTGCTGGCTGATACTCAATGGTAGATCCACTATGACCAGCAGGATCTTTTCAGAAAGATCTGTTGCTCAGCCGGACTGGTGCATGGGGTTGTCCTGGGTCAAACACAGGTCCTTGCACTCCTCGTTGTTGTAGTGATAGCACAGTTCTAGCCAGATTTTCCAAACAGGCCCTTTTTTGCACCAAAGCCAGCTGGGTAGCAGTGGCTTTTAGAAGTGCCTCCAGAAGCAACAGTTTATGCTGGGAGCAATGGAGTTCGAGAGATGGATCAAGTCACCACCACAGAAGCCGGATTTTTTTGTTTCTCCTAAGAATTTAGCCTGTTGTTCTGAACAAAGATGCTTCCTCCAGCAGGGACCAATAGTGAGTATGTAAAAAAAAAAAAAAAAAAAAAAAGTATAAAGAAAGCCAAATACAGAGTGATTTTTATTTTTTTTTTCCTCTGGCTCTGTCTCCTTGTTACTAACAATGTGCATCTGGAGATTTTCTTGCATCTCAGTTTATATCACCATCGTTGTTTTTAATAGTAAGTGCTTGGTAGTTAATAGCATCTACTGATATTGTCCATCCCAACTGCCTGATTCTAGCTGTGTAGAAGAGGACACAGCCCAGGGGAGAAATTCACCCAACTTTTCCTCACCTGCTTACGTATGTGGTCTCAAAGCGCCAGCTCGGAGAGCAGCCAATGTGATATTATAATGGAATTACTAAATAGCTAAGGACAGTGTCTTTGCTGTCTCCAAATGCAATGTAGCCAAATAGTTTTTTGGGTGTATTGTTATACATAGAAACTGCCAGAACATCAGTGTTGACACGTACCTTTCTCACTGAAATTTCCCTCCAATTGTGGTAGGGATCTGTTTATATTAGAAAATTTTTCCAAGCCGAACAAATCTTATGCCTTCACAGAGCTGGAACAAGCTGAGGGCCAGCAACTAAAGATGATTTTTCACTGGTAAGGCCCTCCTTGTGACATACAGAGTCAGCCAGCCACCTTGACCACACCGTCTTGTCTGGTGAACTTCCATTTTGTTCCAGAAAAGTACTAGGGAGAGGGCAGTACATGTTAGCTGGAGCAATGTTTCTGGCTGCGAGCGGTCAATCTGAGCCCGGGAGGATTGAACAGCACGCCTGTGTTGTGTGTAGTAATGCTGATGTACAGAAGTATAAATATCGAAAGTGATCACCAGGTGATTTCACTTTTCTTCAAAGCCACGCACAGCCCTGCCAATAGTAGAGATACATATGTACTTCAGGACGACATGGGCAAGGGAGGCTGAGTGTGAAGTTTATTTACACGTACGGAGTACTGCAGCCAAATCACTTGAATCAAGTTCCTTTAGAACACTGGCAAGTATTTCGCATTTGTGTTTTTTAACACCATGTTCCATTCACTCATTGTTCTTCCCATTCTTCCATTCTTCAGCCTCGATTGATTGCGATTCATCTGAAGAAGATGATGGTGACAATGAAATTCAGAGAGAGAAAGCAGAAATGCTCAGGCTGGTTTACGCTGGGTCTCTTGGGTGTTTCTACACCTACTTGACATATGCGCAGTTAATGGAGGTTTATCTAACCCTTATTACCGCCTCTAATAGTAACGCTTCAGGAAACAGCATTGAACTGTAGAGATCCAAAGGAAGTCGCTGTAGCTTTCTCTTAAGGCACTCTTCGTTAAGCGCATCGTTATACAAGAAAAAAAACAAAAAAGCTTTGTCTATATAATGTCTACCTACAAGCAAGTAGTCTAGCCCTCAAAGGCCAAAAGGCAAGTCCAAACTGTCCTTTTCATTTGTATGAGACATAGTAATCCCTACTTGACTCATTTAGTGAAGCAAAGGAGTAAAACTCATCTTTCTTATGCAAGTTTCACATTTTACCAGTGGAGTACCAGAAACAGCCTTTGAGTTTGTTAGCAGAGGCAGCTGCAGTCTGTAGTTCCCCAGAAATCTCAGCCTTTGGTTGCTCTCAGAGCCGTGCGCTTCCCTAAGGACCACTTGGAGGTTGGAGCCAGATGGGATCAGTCTCTTCTCCCAAGGAACAAGTGATAGGACAGGAGGAAACAGCCTCAAGTTGTGTCAGGAGAGGTTTAGGTTGGACAATAGAAAAAATTTCTTCCTCAAAAGGATTGTCAAGGCCTGGCCCAGGCTGCCCAGGGAAGTAGTGGAGTCTCCATCCCTGGAGGGATTGAAAAGCTGTGTAGATGTGATGCTGAGGGACATGGTTTAGTGGTGACCTGTCAGTGCTGGGTTAATGGTTGGACTTGATGATCTTAAAGATCTCTTCCAACCAAAACTGTTCTATGGTTCTAATGATATTCTTTAAATCATAAGTATTTGTTCAACATAACTCTTATCAGCATGTCCTGTGGACTTCTCAACAAGCCTGGTGACCATGTCTTCTTTCCGGCAGTCGAGCTGGGTGAAACAGAACAGCATGACTTCTCAGAGTTCTATCCTTTTTTCACACTGCTAGAGCAGAATATAGTCTTCTGCGATAGACTAACCCTCGCTGTGATGGGGAGGAGGTAGAGCGAGGCTGACCCCTGCGCAGCTGAGCCTGCTGGGGAAGGCACTGGCACCCAGGGAGTCCCTGGAAGTTCTTAAGTTTCTACCGTTAATTGGCTTCATCGTGACGCAGCCCAGTTCCTTATTGATAACTACAGATGATATCTATTTTCTTCCCAGTTTGTGTGGAAAAATCAATAATAAAGCTGTTTCTCTGACGCTGCCGTTACCAATGTAACCTGGAGCACAATGAGCCTCCGAGGAGGAAGGCTTTTTGGATCAGCTGAGGATATCAGCTGCTGTTCATAAAACCGTGTCTCCGTCCGCAGAGGTAGTGTGCTCTAATGTTACGTAAGGAAGAGCCTACAGGAAGTGTATGTTGAATTCCCTGTGCGGTATGTATGAATATTAAGTGTTTGTGTGATTGGCTGCCTTAAACATCTCATCAATATTTATAACTGGTTGAGGGGACAGTGGGAATTCTTTAGTATAAATTATTTCAAGCCTCATTGCTGTAATACCGCAGTCTTTGCATCTCTTTGCATTCTGGAGGACTAAAGATAGATGACACATAAAAATGGAAGCAGTTCCCTTCTTTTGTTTCAGGATTGTGAGTTTATATAATTTAAAGGAAAGATTTGTCTTACAGGTTTTCAGGATCATTGTAATTCTTGAGTCGTCTTTTAAATTTTAAAATACGGATTCCCTTATCTTCTCAGTACCAAAATAAGAATTTTTAGGAAGATGGAAATGTTAAATGAGTTATTTAGGTTTTCACCTCGTTACATGGCAAGTTGCTTTCTAATCCCCTGTCTACCCTCCCTGCCTTCTAGAAAACTAATCAGAAACTATCTGTAAAGCTGATTAAGTGCTGGATTCCTGAGTATAAAAAGTTAGCTCTCTTTTTTACATGGACTTTTCCAAAATGTGCCGTGTGAGATAGAGCGGATTTTATTCCAGGGAGAATATGAGACCTTATGAACCACGGGAACTTTTGAGGATAATTTGTGAAGCTCGCTAACCCTTTTGATAAATAGCAGTGCGGCATTTTGAATGAAAACCTCCATCTCTCTTGCTCGTTTGCTAGGCATCATAAAGATAATCACTGTTCTTTTTTTTTTCATTTTACATTTAGTTTTATGAGGCCTGTGTGTTGTCTTCTCTTTCGGCAGCCTTCCCATTCTCTCCCAGGGAGCAGGGACACAGTTCCAGCTTGTCTGGAGGTGTCCAGCTTCTCTGCTGCCCTCCGCACTGACCCAGCAGCCTAGCCTCCAGGGTTTGTTTGGTGTGGCCATGATGGTGCTCCTTCCCTTCCCCTCATGCTACCCAGGACCCGAATAGGTTTTGGATAGCAAAATACATCTCCACAGTAAGTTTAAAGAATCTTGAGGGGCAGGAAGCAACCACATCTTGGTTTTTTATTGGTATCTGTTCTGACTCCAGGTTTTGGGAAAGGAACAAAATAAAATAATTGACATTATTCCTCTAGGAAGGAAGAACACATTCCTGTGGAATATGTAATAGTAACAGCTATGCTTCTAGACTGAGCAGCTTTGCTGAGCAGCTTCACCCAGGACACCATGCTCTTCCATCTTACCATTCTGCACCACATGTGTTATTCAAAGCTGGGAGCCATCTTTCTGGTGCCACATGGTCTGAGTCACAAGCCACTAGGCTGGGGAGGTGGCTCTGGGCTCTCTTCTCTCTGCTCTTCTCCAAGGTGTCTTTTATTAGCTCCATCCTTTTTCTGGAATATAATACTCCAAACAGGCTTAATCCTACATCAGTTTCCCCTGTCAGCACTCCATCCTTCACTTTCTTTACACAGCCTGTGTGATTCCTCCAGCTAATTACAAGTGTTGAGACAGTCCCAAAACGTTAAGAAGCTGATGGCCACCTTCTCCTGCTCGAAATCCAAACACCTTTCCCCTCATTCCCAGATTTTAGGTCAAGATCCAGTTTCCCTTGAGAATTCAGCATGGGGAGACTTCACTAGTGCTTAATTCTCAGTTGTAACTGGCTGAAGTACAGTGTATGGTGAGCTCTGATTGCTTTCATGCTCTTAGTTCTTGACACTCCTTCCAGATAGCTGCTGTGTCCTCTGCTTGGGACAGCTTGTACTTCATGCTGCACAGTGTTGGGTCTCCCTCATCTGTTTTCATGGGCTTGTACAAGCCCACCAGGCTCCAGCTGGAGGCATCAGAGTGGAGGTTTCCGGCCTGACCCTGCTCCCAGCAGAGCAAATGTCACAGCTACAGCAGGTATGCAGGTGAGCAGGGGCAGTCCTTGAGGATGGAGACCTTCTACCACCCAGGGCTTTGTCCTCGGGATGCCCTGCTCACATGGGAAGGGGCTGTATCTTCACGCCCAATTGAGATTTTCTCTGGTTGCAGTTGTACCCATTGGCTCTTACTTGGAACTTCTAAGTAAAGTCTGGCTCCATCATCTCTGTCACCTTCCCTTTAGGGAAGATGCAGTTAGATCCTTACTTTTCAGTTTCCCACTTACTTAATTCCACATTGATTTAATCTCCTGTCTTTTCAATTCATCCATTTTCCCTGGTTTTAAGCTTCGCTAAGAGGGGAAAACACTGCTGATCAGACTGACAGTGCAGCCAGACTTTGGCCTGAAGTGCTTCAGCATCTCCCATAAGGTCTTTGTGGACTAGACTTCTCTGCGGGGAACTGGTGGAACTTCAACTTTGAGACTAAAAGCCTGGGATTTGTTCATCCCTACTACTCTGCTCAGCCTTGCAGGCTGCTCAGAATGACTGCATGTAGATAGTGGTGGTGGCTAAGACATGGTGGTGGCCAGGACATGCCAAGAAAGGTGGCTGTGTTAAATCTGAGACCCACATCAGACCCCTCAACAGGGTCTCTGCCCAAAAAGCCTCTTTCCTCCGGGTGTCATTTAATGGGGGCAGACACAACATTGCTACTGTGGTGATGCAGCACAGGCTAGATGGAGGAAGGACAACCAGGAACAATCTCGTTGCTCGTAAGTTTTCAGGGGGGTCCTTCAGCAACTGTGGATGCTGAGAACGCTGGCAGAGTGGCCCCTTGCTCACTAAGTAGGTATAAGCTACAGACAACTCCACTGTCTCATCCTAGCTCTGATCTACCCTGTGTCTTATGCCTTCCACCGCATCAACTGATCGGATTAATTGCCGTGCAGCTGAGATGAGAGCAGAGGGAGAACTGGGAGCAGATGAAAGCTTTTATACTGCTTCCATTTGCGCTCAAATCATTGCCCCTTGTATTGCCAAGTGTTCCTGAGCTTTCCACATCTTCCACGCTGCTTCGTCATCTGCTAGCATGGCTGTGGATGACTCGCATCCTTGCCACAAATAAAGGAAATTAAAATCTTATGAGAAGCTCCACCAGAAGCCCTCATTTTTAAGCTAACTGTTATTGTGAGGAACATGAGGGTTTAACTCCTATGACAGCTGAGTGGCCGTTCATACACAGTGCATCAAGGCTGAGATACCCACACTGCTTTCAGGGAAAAAAAATCTATTTTAAAATAAACTCCTCTCTTAGCCGGTATTTTTGCAGAAGAAACAAAAGAGCCTGAGGCTAAACTTGATCCTTGCAGGCTGCATATTTCAGTACTGGAAGTCTGTGACTCAGTGGCCTCTGGAAGCTGTCCAAGCTATCAGTAGCTCAAAGGAGGAATTAAAAACTCAACGAACTGCCTGTTCTCCTGAAACTTGTTTTGTACATGCTATGGAAGAGATGAGAGATTTGAAAGAAGGCAGCCCTGTCCAAGAATTATTGGCTATAACAAGTCACAGCAAGCAATGAATATTTATTTTATTAAAATGCTTAGACGTCTTTTAACAAGCCTTTTTGCCAAGTTTATGTGGAAGAATTTGCCAGAATACCATGTACACTATAATAAATCTCAAGGTACCTAATAGGCTTCCCCACTTGATCTTCTGTCCATGGCAGTCTCCATGTAGAGACGTTAGAATACCTGTTTTCTCCCCTAAAACGGAAAGGAGAGACTGAGTAGTGTTTCTGACATTTTTCCAACCAGTTGGAAAAGCTGATGCGAGCAGAGATATGTCCTGTGCTAGCCTGTGAAACTGGGCTTGGGAGTGGCAGGAGGAATCTCAGGAAGATGAGTCTGAGGCTGAATGTTAGACTCAAGCAATCAGTTCATCAGAGCTCAGGAACAAAGATGGCCCATTTGGCTGACCCTCTGCTTCTAGACAAGAATGGTCCTTGTTTCAGGACCCCAGGACCTTGTCTTAGTCCCCGTATCTGCCTTGCCCTCATCCCAAATCCATGTCAGGTAGATATCTTGGACCTGTCCATCCCTGATGATTAAGGTTTACTTTCAAGCCCAAGATGCAAGAGACCAAAATCAAGACCTTCAATTAAAACAGGAAACAAAAGTGACCGAGTACTTCAAGAAATCACCCAGGAAAAAGTCTCTAATACTTTCTGGAAACAGCTTGTGAGCCCAACCCAAGGAGTGAAGTGAGTCATCTTCTGCTCTTAGGAGTGCCTGCCTTGGAAAAGGAGAACTTTTAAGAAAAGGCAACGTCATGGCTCAGACCTGGCCTGTCAGGGTGCATTCCTCATCACAACCAGGAAGCATCTTCCCACTCTTTTTGCCACATTTTCCCAGGTTTTGAGAGCGAGGGGTGACTGAGCTGGCCCACCCAAAAAAAGAGACTCAGTGAGAGGATCCTTCCAACTGAAGCTAAAACCACTGAATTCGTGCTTGCTGTGGGTGCTTGGACTTGGTACTGCTGTGCCTCAGTGATCAGCCCGAAACAGAAATCTTTTCAGAGAAGGGCATTTTCGTTGCCTTTGGAAAGCTGGAATTTGTCATCTTCTCAAAGGGGATCTCTAGCTGAGGGAGATGGAGATCTCTTCACAAACACAGCAGAGAGAAAAATTTCTGTCGAGCTTGGTACATAACAGCCAGAACGGGTCAGAAGGTGTTTAGCTGTCTCTTTCTTTGTGGATTCCTTGGTCATAAAATGCTCATTTGCTGAAACTAAAACATTTTTCTAGGAATCACAGAATCACAGAATATTAGGGGCTGGAAGGGACCTCGGAAGATCATCGAGTCCAACCTCCCTGCCAGAGCAGGAACCTAGAGTAGATCACGCAGGGGAATGTGCTAATTCAAACAGAAGTATACCCAGAAAAGGCTTTCTGCTTCCAAAAGAGGCAATTTCTGGTTAATGGAGTGAGAGGGAATCACTTAATTTAATGATCAGTATGGTTAGTTTGAGCTCTTAGGTGAAATATAGAACTCAGGTTGTGTCCTTGCTCCAGCAAATGGATCCTGCTCATTTGGAGCAGAACAGGCGCAGCACGAATGACTCACACAAGGATCTGCTGGGTCCTCATCGTGCCTTGACACAGGGAAATCACTGAGCCTGAAGATAGGCTATTCTAAGCTTTATTCTCTGAGTGCTGGTTGTTGACTGTCCAGACCAAGTCTGTAAGGTGACAAGCCAACGTTCTGGCGAGTCAGAAGTCCATTGCCTGTAGGGAACCTGCAGCCAGCCCCAGCTGTAACAGAGCCTGACCATTTCCAGATCTGCTGGGATAAACATCAACACTTGAGCTGCCTTCAGCTGCACTGCAGCCTGGTTGATTTTTTAAGGGACAAACACTTTTTTTTTTTTAAATTTTGCTCACTTGCCCACAGGAGTTGTCCTGTCACCAGAACATTCATGGAGACAATTTCCCGGAAGTTGCTAGAGCAGAGAAATTTGAGTTAACTCGTGCAGGCCAAAAGGGAGTGCTGATTTCTCAAATTAACCTGTCCTGCCTTCTGTTCCCCTTTTCCCCTTCCATAAATATAAAGTATTGGTTTTATTCTAGTCTTTCAACTATGTAAATACTGTTGCTTGATCAACATGCAACTGATTATAGAGGGAGCAGATGTTTTCACAGTAATGCAACAAGCACTCTTCTTTGTTTGTCCTATGCCTTAAAGGTAATTTTCAGGTTGTGATGGTTTTGTGTTCCAGTCTTCCGTATTTCTATGTTGCAGGGATTGTCTGCTTAAGGGGACACGCATTTCAAATGTGCAGGGAAGGAAGAATATAAATTATTCTGATACAAATTATTCTAATATAGGTAGGTAAGCAGGTTTGTTCACCTCCACAACCATTGCCCAAGCAAGACTTTACAGGTGGGTGGCAGTGACAGCCTGACTCCGAGTGCCTTGCAGCTATGGAGACGCTAATTGTTGCTATTTTGTAGACTTGGCTGGAAAAATTCCTACAAAGCAGTTTTATGTGTTTCTTCCTGTTGTTCTCTTTTGCCAATTTGCCACAATCACCAGGTGGTTGCCCTCCTTGTAGAGCCTATTGAAATGTCTGGGTGGAAAAAAGAGGAAGAGTTTGCTTCCAGTATATTCACTGCTCCTTTCAGCTGCTACTTACAGGGTGTGGGAAAGCCCTGAGGTTCCTCTAGGAGACATATGTGGAGCTAAGGTTATTGCAATGGGAAAACTGTTACAAATTGTGCAAAAAGTCCGGATTTCTCTACTGTGCTTCTTGTGAACAACTTGCCCTGTTACTTCTTGTGATTTTTCTAGCTGGAAGAACAGGGTGGTGCCACAGGTATTTTCATTCTTCCTGACTCCTAGGCTAGGGCCACAATTGTCAGCATGTGGGGAAGGCAAGTATCAATGAGTAATCTTTCAAAAGTATCTCTCTCTATTTCAGAGTCTCCTGAAACTGGGCCCTCTGTTGTTGTTCACACAACTGTGACATTTGGAAGTGAGCACTTGGATTCAGACCCTGCAGAAGTGCAGCAGTTAATTCTCAGTCACCTGGAGAGGATTGTGCCATCCCTACCTAAACCAGACAGTGTCAAGTGTCACAAATGGAGATATTCTCAGGTACTCTGTGGGGGGATCACTCCACTGGGAGGATGCTGCTGGGGCAGTGCCATAGTACAGACTTGTGGTGTACTGCAAGAAACAGGACATCGTATGGCCCAGGGTTTTTCGTCTCGAGGTGCAAGAGGAAAGGAGATAGTCTCTCGATATCTATATTACATTCCTCCACGTAGCCATTAGCAGCATCCAAGGCTGACCAAAGACAGCCAGATCATTTCTAGTCATCTTTTTTATATAGCAGACCTGGCTCAGCAGTAAGTTATGCAGCAGTCCTGGTAAACAGGGACAGGGGGAGTGCACAGGAAGGAAGTAAATCCACATACTTCGGTGGGATTTTCACTGGTATTTAAAAATACGACTCAATCTGTCTCTTCTGTATCCAAAAGTATGTGATATTATTAGCAAAATTCCCACCCTACCACGGAGCAGCAGAAGTCTTTGCGTTCAGACATGCTAATTGTTATTATTTGATTTGGCCCAATTCAATTTGACACCATGTTATTCGAAAAATATTTTAAAGTAAACTGCCTAAGGGTAATAATAGCAAAATGTGTATATTTTACAGACTGCTTTTAAAAATCCAAGGAAATTGTTGGCAATTTCCTAAAGTATTGGAGTGTATCTGCATGTTTGCCCAAATCCTCTTAAGTTAAATTATGTTGGTGAAATTGAATGTGGAAGTCTATGCAAAATATTTACTTCAAGCAGTCCCCTAAATTTTTTTCCTTCTCTGAAGCCTGGAAAAATGAGTGTAGAAGGCTGTTGTGAAGTCTGCTCATACCCCTTGATCTGCACCCAGTTTAGGAACCTGGTCTCATTGGCACAAAGTTTTTTTTTCTACATGTTAGGTATTGGTATTTTGCAAATCACTTCACCATGCATGTAGTATTTGCTCTCAGGTGTGTAAGAACGACCTTAACATAGGTTTTAATGGTTCAGATGACTCATACAAAAATCATGGTATGTTTTGTATGTTCCTCTTTAGTATTTCGGCGGGGTTTTTTTGCTCATAACAGTATCTCTGTACAGTTGTCACTGTTAAAGCATCCTTTGCTGGTTGTGACTTCTGGTCTTTTCTTCTGCATTATCTGTTAACTTTCTGCTTCAAACTGAATGCGAGCAGAAGAGCTGCAGGTGTTAGGGAGGAGAAGAACTGGATCTATCTCCAACAGACCAACTCTTGGTTGGCCAGCTCTGGAAAGGGCTCCCAAAACCAAATAAGAAGTATTTTTGAACAGAATTAATACACCCTAGATACTGATGCTAGTACAAACCTCCTACGTAGTTTTTTTTAAATTCAGCTACTTTGTTTATGTATGCAAGGCAAGGGCTTAATATGCCTTTTCTATGCAGTACTCTCGCTTTTAGCATAGTGTCAAAGGTGGCATATGTGCATCATATGTGGCTCATTCTGATTTATTTCACCACGAAAATACGGATAAAAGAAAAGACGAGATCGGCGGTTAATTTCTCGCTACTGAATAGTTAAAAAGAAGTCTCCATTGCATCCTACTAAACAACTGTGCTAACCAAAACCACTGACTTCAGCAGCTGCTTGAGCTTTATGGCCGTGTCACAGGAGGAATTATCGCCAGTCATTAATTCGGTGGATGAATGTCAGTACGTCTTAGATTGCAAATAAGTCAGTGTAGGTCAGATCCATTATCTCAATGAAGAGATCTCTATTGCCACCCTATAACATAATCACCGTCTAAATTAAGTATCTGGGACAGAACTCCCTCGTTCTCTTAAAGCTATCTTTACTTTCAATTATAAGAAGCTGTTGCCAGAGAAGTAAAGGGAACTGATAAGATGGGTGCATCTTTCCCCTGACTCTTTTAGATGGGATTTATCCTGCTTGTTAATTAAATCCGCCTGTAACGTCCTTCACATGGCCAAACACAATCCTGGGATTAAAATGCAGACATTACAATTATCTGTGGCGGATGAGGGATTAGGACTTCCAAACTTCTACTGACACTACTTAGCAGTGCAGCTGCAGTTCTGGATCCTCTGCTTTAATTATGATAAAACACTATTAGCATTCAGAACCAACAGCTTCTCAGCCCATCGTGTCCCTCTGACACGGTCACTTTATGTCTATAAGAGATACTGGGAAAACACAGAATCATAGAAATTTGACCTCTTCAAAGAGGACCTCAAAAGGAACCTCTTCAGGTCTCTAGTCCAACCTGCTGCTCAAAGCAGAACCATCACCACCACTAGGTGACCTCCACCATGGCTTTGTCTAGCTGAGTCTTGAAGTCTTTTGAGGATGGAGATCCCAGCAGGTTGTGCCTTCTAGCTGAGGGTAATTTGGAATTTGTGTTCAACAACACCTTCAGAAGAACTTGAAGAAGGGGCAGGATCATTCCTTTCCACAGTCAATGACTGGACTGAGCACCTTTACTGTGCTGAGCACGCAATCTTGGCACACAGGCTGAGCTGCTGAGCTGTGAAAGTATTGATCCTGTGATCAGCATGACAAACCGGAAGCTGTTTGGTACAGCCAGAATCAAATAAGCATTGAGTAGTCAAGAAGGAAGGACATTCAAAAGGGCTTTTTCTGCTAAACCTTTCTTCATTGTTTATGCTCAGTGACCTTGATCGGTAAGAAAAACTTAGGAATAAATTACATACTGACTTAAAATTAATTTGAGAAAGATGATCTCAGGCTAGATTTACCACATGTGGCAAGACTTTTCTGGGAGAATGAGTCACAAATCGCTACACATTCATTTCAGATCATTACCTCTTTAAAGGGATGCTAACACCAGTAACACAAAATGCAGCCAGTACCATAAATGTGGGTGTTTTGCAGCAGATTCGTACTTGGAAATGGAGATTTAGTACAACATGGACACTCAGCTTTTGTACGTAGGTTTGACACGGGCTACAACAACATGTGACACAGCCAAGCGTGGTAAAAACACAAATGCCGTGTGCTTTTCCTCTGCTGTTTGACACACATTGGTGTTTGTTATTAAGTACAATACCAAAAAAAAGTCTTGTTCTCCTCATGAGTTCCAGGTTAATAGGTAATGGACAAAGCGAAGTCGATTCACTTTTAGAAGTGCTGTGCAGAACTGCTCGAGAGCGGCTACTCCACAAATACAAGTTCCATTGAGTGTATAGTGCCAGGGAAATTATATTTCAAATTAATACAATGTGTACATGGAGAATGACATTAAATATTTATCAAAGCAACCTTATTCAGAACTTGTCCTATGCTACTTAGAAAGTGTTGATTATATCTCTAGCAGTACCTAAAAATTGTTGTGCTACACAGATGAAAAAGTAGACCAGCATAGGAGAGCTGGTGACATGGTGAGTTGTCCCAAGGCTGTACATAGGCTTGCACAGCAGCATGAAGCGTGAGCAGGTCATCAGGACTGTTGTTACTCTGAAGTCTACCTCACTTACCATCCATGAAGGTCACCTGGTCAACCCAACTGTTTTCCAGGTTTTCGTTTATTACACAAAGTTACGTATCTGGGGGGTTTTGTAAGGCCACCTTTGCTGATGTGAGATGATCATATATCTTCAGACCTTTTGGCTGAGATCTTCATGCGTCATCTACCCAGGGCCAGGCAATTCACTTCTGCCGAGATGGACTGAGAAGAAGACAGCACAGGGCTGTAAAGTTTCTAAATTTCCACATACAGGAAAGCTTTATTCTAGTTATTTAACTCCCAAAGGTAAATATTTAACTATGGTACTTGGATCATGAATGCTAGAACCTGCAGTCTGGGATGGGAAGCGTGCTTTGTGTGATGGCGTTTTTCTCTTCTCAGGAATCGGACCTTTCTGCTGTAAAACTCAGGTAGATAAAATACTTCCTTTTCCATTTGCTTACTTTTCTTTTTCAGGTTACAAAAGCTGTGCCAAATTGTCTGGGGCAAATGATTCTTCATACTCAACCTCTCCTGATTTGTGGAGGCGATGGATTTACTCGTTCCAACTTCGATGGCTGCATAGATTCTGCTATGAGTCTTGCAGAGGCTGTGAAGTCTCATTTATAGCAATTTCCAAGTCACCTGTTGTCTAGATTTATGATTAATTTTACTATGACGGATTGAATTCTAGTTTATTTTTTTTATTGGCATCTATCTTGCAAAAATAAATAAAGGAAGATCTGTTGGTGGTCTGTAATAATTATTGGGATGGAATTGCGTTGAGTTTTCCAGGATCTCTGCTGTGAGTGGTTACTTTGCTGAGGTAAAGCTTTTTGTGGCTCTAGTCAGAGGCACTTGAGTTCCAGCAGTCTCACCAGGCCTCCTGATACTTTTACAGCCCACGAAAATTATGACAAGGAGAGGAGCTTGACTTGAAGCAGCACAAAAACTCATGAAGCTGCAGAGTTTACTCTCTCTGAGAATTTGGAGCCCTGGAAGTGGCAGAAGCAACATGCACAGTTGGTCGCAGAGTTTCATACATACGTGTGGCCATTTCTTCTGGTACAGATCAGCCCCAGTCATGGTTATTATGTTGGCCGTGGGGAATCAGTGATAGGACATACCTTGCTGTCCTTCTCAGATGAGACTGCCTTTGCAAGGTCTAACCATACTGACTCAAGCTCTCAACTGTATCTCCAGGCATGGACAACTTTTAAGTGAGGGAGAGTAGTTGTCTTCTGACCAGCTGTCTTAGCCCACAGTTTTCTGGAGCCCTGGTTGCAAATTGCTGGAAGAGCTCATTTAAGAGCTTGGTGAGATTACTGGCAATAATGTGCCACTGAAACATGGTACCTGTCCTGGGTGCAGTCTGAGCAGCATCAGCCCAGCTGTGCTTGTGAAAGAAAGAATGGAGAGAAGATATGTGCTGGTTTGAGCCAGAACAGAACTAACTCTCTTCAGTGATTTTACTTGTCATCTCAGTCTCTTCTAAGCGACAGCACTATCTGAAGTTAATAGCAGGGTTGGTGTGCAGACCAAGGTCACTGCTCAATCTTGTGCCCCACATTGGGGCTGCCATAAAGTAGTGGCGCCTGCAGGGAGGAGCGGCGAGGACAGGGGACCCCAAACTGACCAACAAGGGTTTCCAACTCATATATGGCATATTCAGTATAAAGCTGAGGGATCACAAGGATCAGGCCTCTTATTTACTGGGGTAGAGTGTGTGTCATAGCTCTCTGCTGGTCCAGGGTCCCCTGAACAAGGGGCAGCCCTTTCCTCCTGCCAGACAGTGGAGAAGTTGAGGTAGGAGCAGCCAATATGGAAGGTGTTTTAGCTGCTTTGCCTAACAAATGCCAAGAAGAAGGAGGGAAAAGAATTTACCTAAGTGTGGTCCATGGCAGTATGTTAATAAGAAAACTGCTGACATTTCGGGCTTATGGTTACATCACCACCACCGTAAAAACTCATTTAAAGTAAACAACCAGTCTGAAAATGAGGCGAGTTCTAGATGACTCTGTACTTTATTTTTGCAGAACAGGTGTAGAAACAGAGGGACAGGTCCAGGGAAGGATATAAATACACACATGAGTGAATGAAGAAGGAATTTGATTTGAAATGCTAAAAAAATAAACACTGAGTATAATTGCATTGAAAATACTACCAGTCACAGTTTGAATATTCCTAGGCTTCTAAACTGTGTGTCTGTGAAGTCAGTTTTGCAATAGCTTGGAAATTAACCAAGAAGTCCTTTATTTGTTCTAAATTTGATTTCAGCTTGCCCTTCTTAAATCATATCACAAACTTAGTACCTCTCGCTACTACAGCACTAAAAGTTACAAAATGCTCTTTTCAGGATACAGAGTTTTAACCATTAGAAAAGTCCAGTTCAGCATTTTTTTCTTATACCCTGGCATTTCACAAAAGTCTGACCTCCTGTATTCACAGCAATTGAACACTAATTTACTGCTGTGTTACCATTTCTAATGCAATATTTAAAGTGACATTAAGAACTTTAAAACTTGAGTTAATTCTAAAAACATCTTCGGAAGGGTATTTTGTACCATGAAGTTTTATTGTGTTTTGTTTTTTCTTCTTTCCATGAAGTCCTTAAGTTTAAAACTAGGTGCTGTTACTGTGTCTGAACCAACCGACTCCAAACCGTCGTGTTTCAATCACTGCGTGTTGTGCAGAAACGGGGAAGATGCGTGGTCATGTATGTGCTCAAATCTTTTACAAAGGCATGCGATGTCCTGTCTTCCACGGATCAAGGTAGCCACGAAGAGCCCACACAGTTATGGAATAAATCTAGTCTAGGTAAGGCATTTAGTATTGGCATGATTTAGCACGAGCTTGAAAGCCACCAAAGTCCCAGCTGAAATAAGGTTTTATGTTGCAGTGCTGGAAAACTTAATCAAGGAGTTGTACTGTGTGGAGGACAGCACACAAAAAACATCCAAGCCTCACTTTTTGTGTGTGCTTCTCATCTTCCATCCAGATGTAGCCATCTTCTAGGAGTCAGTCCCCAAGGGAGTCAGTCCCCAAGGCAGTAACATGCTGAACTGTACCAGAGGGTTTTCTGCTGAGTTACTGATTCTCCTGGAAGATGTCCATGTGGCAGGTGGGTCATCTGCTCCTGGACCCATTGGATGGTTTCAGGGGACCCATCCCACCAGTCTGCCTTCATCCAGGCTGTGCCTTAGTGCACAGGGAAGGATGCAGGTTCTTTTCCTGCAGGGGTGAAGGATCAGGCTGTGACTTTCGGGGGGTCTTCCAAAATCTTTTGCTTGTGCGGTTTTCCACATTTTCACTCTTTGTTTTCTGCTCCTTTCTTCAGAGATGGATTTTTCATTAGAACACGCTAAAAGTTGTACTTCTCTCCCCTTCAGTTTTGAATGGAAGCAAAGCAAATCACTAAAAATCCAAATCCTGAAGTGAGATGCTGGGGTCTTGAACCCCAAGCCCTGAAATGAACTTGACATGTGGATGAGTCTCACAACCAGGTAAAAGGGCTAAACCTGGCCAGGTGCCTCCTACCATAATCAAGGGCAAGACTGGGTTGGCCTCTGTTTGCCACCAAGAAGAACTTTTAGCTCTGCTGCTGGCTGCAACCCAGTAGGCGTTGAGCGGTGGGGACATGTGCCATACCAGACCTTGATGTGAGAGGGCCATCCAGGAGGGAAGGCCAGGACAAGCACACCCTAAAGTGCTGAGAATTAAAGTGGAGACTCAAAACAGCTGTTATTTAGGTGGTGATTAGGGGGTGGAGATAAAAAGGCTAATAGAGCTGCTGCTAGAGGTGTGTGTGAAGGAGTTTTGTGGAAAGCTAGTGGTGTATGGAAGAGTTGAGGATGTCAAGGGTAATGGACTGGATAATGTATGTTTTTGGCATTTGTCTTGTTGGTCTTTTCCTGGCTATGATGGGATATGGGGCATGGTTGATTTCTCCTTATGTTGCTGCATTTTTGGCTCCATTTGTTTTCTCTTCTGTTGTATCACCTGTGGTGAGCAAGTCTATTACTTCCTTTGTTCCCCCCATTGTTGGCCCTGCTATATAATTTCTGTGGTCCATAGAGATAGATAGTAAAAGCTGCCTGTATTTTCTTCTGATGGCCGCTTCCTTTTTGCTGGGCCGTGTAATTGGCAAAGCACAAAGGCATGTGTCAATGCAGAAATCAGAAAGCGAGGCAGCTTTGTCTTAACACTGTGTTGTTCCTCTGACCCCATCCTTCCTTATACCTAATAATAAGCAAATTACAGAGTCTAAGATTTTTCAAATCATGAGATTTTTGATTCAGAGGTTTTGGAACGGGAATCATAGTGAGTCTCAAATTGCTCCCATCCTTCCCCATATGAAGACAGTTTATGAAAATGTCTCTTTCCTGTACCTTCCTTTGAGATTAAGGTGATTTAAACAAAAACCACTTGCTTTTCTAAGGTGGAATAGAAAATTCACAGACACATTCATCTGGACACGCTCCAGACAGCAGGCCTTTCGAGGTCTTTGTGGTGATACATCATTTTCTAGATGTGAGCAGGAAGATAATGGTATTAACTTTCCCAAATGAGGCGGGTAACGAGTGATGATATTTAAAAGAGGATGGTAGCAGAAGAGTCTTGTCTCACTGATTTCCTTGATGGGTGTAGTTTTTGTTTAGCTGGCAGATCCATCCATTACAACCATTATCAGCTTGTTCCCAGATGGGGGTGATGGCTGCTTCTGATCTCCTGTAGGCCATGAGCCACAGATGATGCCAAAAGTTGAATTAAAGTGTTTCAGCTCTTAGACTACAATGTTACTGCCGTCCTCATCACAAGGGAAGATGGGGCCATGAATGCTCAAAGCCTTTTAACTCATTGTTGTGTTAACTGCCACCTGGTGAACATCTCTTTGCAGGGCTGGCCCGTGGCATCTAGCGCAGTCACTACTTACACAATATACTCAGTTGCGTGAGATGCATTTTGATGGTCTCTAAGTGTTTAGCTCTACCTTTAGGTCTCTAACAGCAATCCTTTCTTGGTAGTTACTGTCTTGTCAACAGCTGGCATCAACTGTGTGTTTCGCCAAGAAAGATTTTATGTTTTTGGCCAAATAGCAGACTAGGTGTTGGCAGGGAGTCTTGGTAGATACAGTTGCACCTTGACATCTTCAGCTAACAGAAGCGTTGTGAGACCTGTGGCTCAATCATAGAATGGTTGGGTTTGGAAGGGACCTTCTGAAGATCGAGTCCAACCCCCCTGCCAGAGCAGGATCACCCAGGGCAGGCTACACAGGAGCATATCCAGGCAGGTTTTGAAAGTCTCCCGAGAAGGAGACCCCACAACCTCTCTGGGCAGCCTGGTCCAGGCTCTGTCACCCTCACAGCAAAGACGCTTTTCCTCATGTTAAGGTGGAACTTCCTGGATTCCAGTTTGTTCCCCTTGTCCTCTCCCAGGGCACCACTGAAAAGAGACTGGCCCCATTGTCATTACACCCATCCTTCAGATACTTACAAACATTGATCAGATCTCCTGTTGGTCTTCTCCAGGTCTCTCAGTCTTTCCTCACAAGGGAGATGTTCCAGTCCCTTAATCATCTTCATAGCTTCTGTTATACTCTCTGTAGTATTTTCCTCTCTCTCTTCAACTGGGGAGACCAGAACTGGGCATGGTTTAGCCAGGTGTGACCCACCCAACATTCACCTTGTTATCACCATGCAAGGCAATTTTTATATCACAACCGTTGCATGGTGCTCAACCAAATGCATTTGAGAAAGGCAGGCGTGCTCTTCTGAGCCCTTGAGCCCCCATGCTCTCCCGTCTCCTCACCTCACAGACTGCCCTTGGTGATTTTTGCGATCCTTTCTTCCTCCTTCTAGGAGGTCTACACACTGTTCTTGCAGGGATGGTTTTGAAGGCAGTTCCAACTGAGATCTTGGTCATGAACAAGGAGACGTTTGTTACTTTTCCACCCAGCGGACAGGATGTGTGGCACAGTATTCATGCTGTTGCCACTGTGTCAGGGATACAAAGGTGAACCTGTCATATTGTATGTCATGATGAATTTTGGAGGAGGCCCTGGCAGAGATGGGCTTGAAGTCATGGCACACCCTTCCCTCCTGAGAGGCATCCCTCTGGCATGGGGTTAGGACCCTTTGGGTGATGATCCAACCTTGCAGGGTCTCTACCCACTCCTAGCATCTGACTCTGCTTGTGGATCTCTGAGATGGAGTAAAAGTGCTGTGCAGTGGATAAAAGCTACTTTACAAACCAAGTGTCATAGGAAGCCACAGAAGTCTGCTGGGGATCCATCAGAGCCACAAAGCCTGACTCCAAAAAGTGCCATTAATGATGTACTTAACAAGCTCTCATTACCCCCAGTTTTGCATCTGCAGCCCCAACTAGGACAGATCTTATCTTGTATTCCAAGGTCTTCAGAGACCTCTCCCTTCCCAAGGCAAGGAAGATCTTGGGTGCAGATGCTCACCACATGAGTTGTGGTGCCTTGGGAAAATGTTCGGCTTTAGGCTAAACAAGCTCCAGGGTGAGCTGTGGTCGTGTACAGTAGCCCAAGCCTTTATGCATCTTCACAGCTGAAGGCCAGGACTCTGTCCTGTCCAGCAGACATGTGTCCATGTCATGCTTGCTGGGGGTAGGCGCAAATCCTTCCCAACCCCTTCATCCACACCAGGACTGCATCTGCCCCTGTGCCAGGCTGCAGAAAGGATATCTTGTGAGGACTCTGAAAAGAGCTAGGAAGAGGACACAGGTGCCCAGCTCCTTGACTCACACTAACTCACAAGCTGTGTTTTTGTGCAAGCGTATGAAAATAAGAGGGTATTTCAGTTTTGGGATTTTTTTAATTTTTATTTTTTTAAAAGGGAGCTGCAGATGAAAGGTGTGGCCCAGCTGAAAATACGTGGTGGGTTTCCATAGCACTCAGCTCTCAAACATCCCTGCAGCCAAAGCCACTGGAGAAAGACCTTGGCTCCTAGAGGTCAGGATTTGCTAGAGATCATGGTGCCCTTGGAGGGTGCCAGCATCGTCATTTTGGCTCTTCTAGGCGGCATGTGTGACAGAGAAGGAAGGTGTGGAGGTCTTTGGCCCAGCCCTGCTCCCACCAGGACCAACACCACAGCTAAAGCAAGTAGGCCAGGGCTGTGTCTGGACAAGCTGGGGCATCCCCATCCTCTGCTGTGACTGCGCTTCTTGATGGAGGGACAACATTGCGCTGGTACAGCACCAGTTTAAAAGCGGACATCGTTGAGCGGTGGCACCAATGTGGCATGAAATGCCAACAGATGAGTTCCTCTGAAATAATGCAAAGAGGAACCTGACCCTGTGCCACCCAAATTATGCAGTCATGTCTGGGTCATCGCTCCCACCCTCAGCTGCAGACTGAGCCCTGGCACCGACGGGCTTTGTGAGTGCTGGGGCAAATGCAGCATTTTCTCGGCTGCTCTGTGCTGCAGAGTACAACATAACAAACTTCAAAGGGCTGATGACCTGCCATCAAGAGGCCGATGCTGAGATCAGGAGCCCAAGCACTCTTAGAAGGGATGAGGGCATTCCCTGAGCTGCCCAGTGAGTGCCTTGAGCCACTGCATAGAGATTTCCCTGGGGCAAGAGCTGGTTTTGCCTCTAATCCAGGCTCTGGCTCAGATGTGCCATCCATAAGCCGCTTTGCGTGGCAGAGCTGAAGCCCTGAAATCCTGGATCCTTCTGCTGCTGCTCTGCCCATCTCACTGCACTGCCTACCTGTTAGCCTCCTTAGGATTTTTTACTTAATTCTCACTTTCAGGTGGCGCACTGAAGATCAGCTGGTGATGACACTGCCATGGTTCTGCAAAGCATGGCTGGCACTTGCAGCTGCTATAGAAGCAGGAGCCCCACACAGCAGCAAAACAGCCTTTGTCAAGGAGGAGAGAGAATGACTGGCTTTCTTTTCAGGAAGAGCAGAGCAGTTTCTCCTCTGGAGGCAAATGAATGGTAACAGGTGAGAAATAACCCCCAGGAGAGCTATTATTGAATTGCAAGTGGAGAGATGTAGCATTGAGCAAAGAGGGTGCAGAGCAGATGACTGTCTTCTTGGAGGCTGTGGTGCTGAAACGTGCCGAGATATCTGAAAAGCCTCATGATTTTTGTCATTCCCCGATTCTCATCCCATAACAGATGAATATCTCTATAACCAGGTGCTTTGAGCATCATCCTAGTGGAGGGGGAAAAAAACCTCAGCTCTTTGTGCACCACACTGTGTGTGGCTCGCACCCTTCTCCCCGATACTCCAAAAATCTGAGGAAGGGGTTTTAATGCAAGGGGACTTAATGCCTCATGAGTGAGCAGAGCACCACCGCTTCGGCCCAGTTGGGTCCTGACACACCTGTCTGGGCCCTGACTGTGGGAAAACGAGTCTGTTCCCCACCACCCCTGCTGCCCGACCGCTCAGCCGGTCACGAGGACTCTGTGGTAAACCACAGCTCAGCTTGAAATTATCTTCTCGGCACAGGGTTCCTGTCAAGCCGAGTGGCACCTTCTTCCTCACCTGTGCCGGTGCCGAAACATCCTTCCTTTCTCATTACTATCATCCGTTCAGATCTCTCCTCCAGGATGATCGCGCACATCAAGATCTTTAAAGCAAAGAAGCACGCCCTGCTGCAAGGACCAAGGTCTTGTTTCATGGCATGGAAGTGGTGCTCACACTGTGCACAAATCTGTCCATCCTCTGCCTTTTTCTGCCCAGACTGGGGACAGAAAAAAAAGTGGTGGTCAGTACAGTACCACTCAGCACTCAAATATGGGTCAACCTCTGTCCTGGCAGCTGCTTTCCTTGCCCAAAACAAAGGGAAGGGGGACAAGCTGTCAGGGGAGGAGGGGCTCGGCCACTTCCCTTCACCACCTTTTTAGTGCACAGAAAATCCCAGCTCAGCCCCTCAAAGCTTAGTAAAACACAGCCGGCATTTCTCTTGCAGCTGCTGAGTGGTGAGCCTGCACGTGGCCATTCGCTGTCATGGGAGAAATGGAGTCATGGAGATGCTCTGGTACAAAGATATTTTTGTTCTCAAGCTGCTCACAAATGTGTTGTTGCATAGCCATTGGCTGTGGAAGATTATTGCTCTGTAGAGGGAGATGATGGAGCAGTTCTGGTCCAAAGCCTGGATTATCAGTACTCTGGTCATTTTGGATTCGCTGCCTCCCTTAGCCCACCTGTGCAGTGAAAATCCCACTCTTCTTTTATTCAAAAGGCTGTTTTGGAGACCAGCTTGCGAATGTGAACCACAAATACAACAGGACTGGAGAAAGTATAAATAAAACCCTTAAATATCACAGTCCAGTGTTTAAGGCAGTCCTCTGGCACAAAGGAGTTGACAAAGGATTTCTGAGCAGCACACAGCAGCTCTGGATTAGGGAGAAAACTGGGTTTTCCACCCCTAACATGGCTGGAGCTGATTTCTGACTGTTTTGCCAGATAAAAGAGCTTGTCACATCTGCACCCCCAGGACCATGTGCTGGAAACGGGAAACGAAACAGCAAATGAAAGGGACCCATCTGCTCCTTTGCGGCTCTGCAAGAGGGAGCTGACCCTCTTTGCGTGACAGATGCTCATGAGGAGGCTACAAGGGATATTACAGGTCAACTCCCAACCCTGAGGACCATGTGCTCTGCTTCCCATGTGTCCTCACTATGGCAAAGGACAGAGGTGATGTTCACCGACTCCCTCCTTGAGTATTCACCATCCCAGTTTGAGGCAGGCCATCCAGGCAGAGCCAGAAGAATGTGCCCAGCAGCCCAGGTCTTTTCTGGCACTAATGACAGCACCTTGAGGGACTGTCCCTGCTCCTCCCTCCAGGAGATGGTGTATGGTGGAGACTTCCAGGGCCCTGGAGATGGTGGGTGTAGTTCAGGGTGTACAAAGAGAGGCTGGGGGAGCTGAGTTTGCTCATCTGGAGGCAAGGTGGTGAAGGGTGCTCCGATGGCACATCCCCCTGCCCAAAGAGGTCTGAGAGACTCCAGGGTGGACTCTGCATGGAGGGGCACAAGAGTCCCAGAGGCATCAGCAACTTCTGATCTGGGATGGATGTTTCTTTTGGTGTGAAAAGCTCCTGAGTTTTAGCATTAGTGCTAAACTCACAAGTAGTACTCATGCTGACTGAGCAGCTTAACTCCACGGAGAGGAACTTGTTCAGGCAGGGAGAATTTCAGGAATAATTGATGCACCAGCCACATGGCCAAGTGATGCTTGGTCATGTACAGGAAGCAACAAAATTTGCCCTTATTGCTGGTATTGCATTACCATGCAATGAGAATGAGGTGAAACCAGATGGTCCTCGTCCTGCAAAGCCTATGAAGGTAGATGCATGCCCCAGGGAAACACCAGGAGCTGAACTTCCGTCTTCACAGTTACTGCCTGGAGCATGGCTGCAGGAAAAGCAGAGACACGGGGGGATTTTTGCAACTATTGCAAATTCCAAGGACCAGAGTCAGCTTTAAGGCAGAATCAGATCATACAATCCTAGAATCATAGAATCTTACGGATTGGAAGGGACCTCTGGAGATCGAGTCCAACCCCCCTGCCAGAGCAGGATCATCCAGGGCAGGCCACACAGGAACATATCCAGGCAGGTTTTGAAGGTCTCTAGAGAAAGATACTCCACAACCTCTCTGGGCAGCCTGTTTCAGGCTCCGTCACCCTCAGAGTGAAGTTTTTCCTCATACTGAGGTGGAACTTCCTGTGTTCCAGTTTGTTCCCCTTGCCCCTCATCCTATCCCAGGGCACCACTGAAAAGAGACTGTTCCCTTCTACTTGACACCCACCCTTCAGATATTTGTAAACATTAATAAGATCTTCTCTCAGCCTTCTCTTCTCCAGACTAAACAGCCCCAGGTCTCTCAGCCTTTCCTCGTAAGAGAGATGTTCCAGTTCCTTAATCATCTTTATAGCCTCTGTTGGACTCTCTCTAGTATTTCCCTGTCCCCCTTGAACTGGGGAGCCCAGAACTGGACACAATAGGTGTGGTCTCACTAGGGCAGAGTCATACTGAATTAGGGAGAACCACATCAGTCTAGAATCAATGTTGCATTGAAGGATCGCATTCATGTCTTCCTCTGAACAAATAGATAGCATAGGCAAAGGTCCACCAGTTAAAGTGGTCTTGCTGGCAATTGTAGTAGTGCACTTTTCTTTGCTCAAATCTACCTAAAAATATCTAGGTGAAGCTTTCCCATGGGATTTGTTTCCTCCTTTTTCCTTTCTTGCCTGCAAGTATTATTTTTTAGATTTGGTCGGTAAGAGAATGATCTATTTCTGTATGGAGAATTTTAAAAAAAACAACACACCAACCCACACATGATTTGTTGCTTTCGATTTTCCCTGGAGGTCATAACCAGATGAAAATCCTGAGCCGTATTCACTGATGCAATGTACACACAGAGGACTTTGTGTGGGGTGCTCCACCTCGGCCTTGGTTGAACTAGTCATTTTTAAAGGAATATGATACTCAACTGCTAAACTAGTGAGAAAAGCAGAGACAGGAGGACACTGTATGGCAGATTTTCTGCGTGCATCTGCGAGCACAGGCCTTTAACTCAAGGGCGTTCAAGGAGTCCCAGCTTCCAGGGAGTGACCAGAGGGTTAATTCTGGCACTCTCTTGCTTGCTTACTTTATTCTTTGAATAATGAAATTAGTTGTTCCATAGTCTTTTGAAGGGCTGAACAGTACATACTGTGCTCTCAATGTGAATGCACTTATGGTGAACTTTGAGCTACACATCTGCTATAAAGAAGTAACTCTTATTCCCAGTTGGCCATTGCTAGCAAAAGATTCAGGCTCCATCTATGCCTCAGCGTAGTTTTGTTTGCTGTATGTAAGCCCGACATGCAGAGTAGATGGGTAGAAGCTATTTGCAAGCCTCGTTAAAATGCACCGGCACGTTTAGCACTTTCTCTGAGTGAATGAGAGCTGGAGATGAGCCCTGCAGAAGGTGAGCGTGCAACTAATCTGCATCCCATTACCAGCAAAGCCCCTTAAATCTATGCATTAACTTCCCAGCTGTGCTGGGAGACTGCATGAGGAATTTTCTCGGGATGCTTTTGATTGGTGTTTCCGAACTGAAACAGGTGCTCTGGGCTGATCATAGGTGATTTATGGCAAAGCTGGTCCTGCAGGTTTCCCCTGGGACACCAGCCCTGTGCACTTCCTTAACCCTCTGCACTGCTGGGGGTGAAGGATGCCCAGGATGGGGCAGGGGGAGGGTACTTTCACCTCCCTACAGCAACATCTCCAAATACTGACAGAGTGAGAACACGTAGGGCTTGGAAAGCCTGTAGGCATTTCCTTGTGTTGCAAAGAGCTGCAGAATGGAAATTTGGCGTCTAATCCCTCTGCATGTGAGTTGTTCCTACTCTCACTCTCAGGCCCAGGATCACAGGATGAAACCCTTTGCAGGGTGCAGTGCAAGGAAAACAACCTCCCCAACACTCCCTGTAAGGATGTGACTATTGTAAAAATGAGCCCACCTTGAACACTGCTGAGGTGCCGGACCACTAATGGCATCCATCGCTTTGACTCCCATGTCCTCTGGCTCTGTTATGGAAGGCTGCTCAGAGCACCCTGACCCATGGCACAGGTTCTGCCGCACTGGATGCTTGTGGGGCAGGCAGTGGAGCTCCTGCAAACCCACACAACCAATAGCTGCACTGGCCAGTCTAGACTCAGAGGTAACAGAGGAGAGGAGCCTCTTGCCTTTAATTTCTTTTATTACAGCAATTTGTCTAATCCCTCCTCGGTAGCAGTCATGTTGACAGATGGCAGTGCGGGCTGCTGAAATAAAACCACAGAAGCAGTGTCACCCCTTGGGCACAGCTGAGGCTTCAGATGCTGCATTTCTTCCCTTCATTGGTGGTTAAAGACCATTGACACGATGGTACAACACGCCATCCAGATGCATTGACCAATGCAGAAGGTGGGCAGAGTGGCTACGGGGACAGTCCCATGCTCAAAAGGTCATCCTACAGGATGGGAGTTAGTCTCCTAAGCAGTAGAAAGGACCTGTGTTTGTGGAGAGGAAGTTTCTCTGTGCCCAAAGACCCTTATCTTTATAAAACAGAAAAGGTAGGACAAGGATGTAGAAAGCAGATTGAAACGGCAAAAGCAGAAGGTGATTTGAGTGCTGGTATCTCACTGTAGACCCTAGGTCCAAATGGACATGTTGTTTGATAATTGTCATATGCAGTATTGATGGCATCATTTAAAACCACAACTGGTCTTGAACACCTGGTGGCAAAGCACTTTGTGGGTGCCCAGTATCGTAGGAAGACACTCGTGGCACAACTGGTGCAACTTTTCCATACAGCAATGGGCATGGCATTTTTGGCTTGTACATACGTTCAGCAGATCACTTCCCTCCTTCTGGAGAAATGAAACACCATCCAGTCTGGCAGTCTGGGGTGAGACCACCTGAAAATACATCAGAAAAGCAATTGTCACCAAGCAAGTGTGTTTCTGCAGGGCAGTTCATGTGGATGGTTCATGTAGGCATGGACAGAAGACTATCCAGCAAAAATCCTTCGACCTACTGATACCACACGTGTCAATTTAAAAGACTTTCTTCCAAACATCTTGGTTGCTGGGGTGTGCAGAACTGAGGCTTTCCTTTTGGAATCTGGGTGCATTATTGCCTTCATGTTGTCCATTGGTGGATGAAACTGAACTCCCCACTCGCAGCCCAGAGGTCTCTCAGGAGGTGTATGTGCAATTCTATTATTACTACCACTAGTAGTAATAATAGTAGTGGAGTAATTGCTATGAATAATAGCATCAAAGCCATTGGATCAGTGTGGTCTCAAAAGATGGGTGATCAATAGCCATCCAAACAGCTAACATTAGTGTGTCCTCTGGTGGGTTTTCTGTGAGGACCTTATGTTCCCTCCTTTAGCATAACCAGGGATGATTCATCTCACCTGAAGCAGCCCAGCTCATAGCCCGGTACACTTCTACAATATGAAGTCTGTCCCCAGCTTTCTTGTAGGCCCCCTTTAGGTACTGAAAGGTCTCCTCAGAGCCTTCTCTTCTCCAGACCGAACAACCCCCCAAGTCTCTCAGCCTTCCTTCTGAGGAGAGGTGTTCCAGCCCTCTGACCATTTTTGTGGCCTTTTTTTGTCCATTCTTGGTCATTTTTGGTCTTTCTTGTGCTTAGGACTCCAGAGAATCATATCTCTCAACACGCTGGCCACACTTCTTTTGATGCAGTCCAGGATGCAATTGGCTTCTGGGCTGCGAGCACATGTTGCCAGCTCATGTCAGACTTTTCACAAACTAGCACCCCCAAGTCCCTCTCCACAAGGGCTGCTCTCCATCCCCTCATCCCCAGTCCTGTGTTGATAACGGGGGGTTGCCCCAACCCAGGTGCAGGACCTTCCACTTGTTGAACTTCATGAGATTCACATGGAGCCACTTCTCAAGCCTGTCCAGGTCCCTGCGGATGGATCCCATCCCTCAGGCACGTCAGCTGCACCACTCAGCTTGGTGTCATCTGCAAACCTGCTGAGGGTGCACTCGATCTGTCTGTCCGTGTCATTGATGAAGATATTGAACAGCACTGGTCCCAGTACGGACCCCTGAAGGATGCCACTTGTCACCCATCTGCATCTGGATGTTGAGCCATTGACCACTACCCTCTGGATGTGACCATCCAACCAATTCCTTACCCATCAAATATTCCACCCATCAAATCCATGTCTCTCCAATTTAGAGAAAAGGATATTGTGGAGGACAGTGTCAAAGGCCTTGATGTTTAAAGTCAAGTAGGACTATTCGATTATTTTGTTTGTCACACCATTTCATTACATTTAGTATGAAAATAGACAAATTCTTTTTCCTCCTTGGCTTTTAGGGTTGCATTTGGCATTTTGTCCAACATAGAGACCATTTCGTCAAAAATACTTTTCTCAAATCCTCACAAGCCTCATATTTGACCCTTGTCCTCTAATCTACACTTCTTGGTGCTGGTGGCACTTCCATCCGCATCAACAGCCATCAATGCCTGTGGAGGGAGTTGTTGTGCACAAAACAAGGTCTTCTTTCCAAAATTGGTCTGTGACCGCATACTTCTGATCCATGAATCTAAATTTGACCTTGATGAGTGGAAGTCCCAGTGAAGAGAACAGAAACATAGGGTTTGCACTACAGTGCCAGAAGGAACCATCGGTTCCGTCCTCCACAATCACAGGTCATTATATTTCCCCAAGTTATTGAAAGATGTGCAGCTTGTGTTTATCTCAGAGAGGCTGCCAGACTTGACCTGAGGATGCCAAGAAATGGTAAAATTAGGACTTCATTCTGTAACCTACTACAGTACTTGGTTCACTCCTGGGTATTTTTTCTAATGTGAGTTTGAACCACCAGGACTTGATAGGCCTTTTTTCATCGCCCTGAAGAGCGCACTGGTATGCAATAAATCCCTCCTTAACACACAGTGAGGAAATCGCTGCATAATGTTCTTTTGAGAAGTGAAATAGACCAACCATCTCAATCCTTTGCTTTTCAGCCTAGATCATTACAGAGATGCTGGACATGGTGGCAGGGTCCTGTAATCTCTTGGATGTTCACGAGAGCATGTGCCCTCTGCTCTGCAGGGCTCAGATCCATGCCCAAGGTCAGGAGCTGCAGTACATGTCCCCAGGAGAAGAGGCCTGAGTTTGAAGGTCAGTATCTGAAGAGGGTCCAGGATCTGAGCAGCTCCAGTTTAAGCAAGGAGACTGAGTGGGTCTTCTTCTCTAGTGGAAAAAAAATCACTGGAGATTGCTGCCATGGAAAAGCCAAACACGGAAATGTTTCCTGATCTGTTTACTAATATTTGTGCTCCTTTCTGGATGATGTTCAAACTAAAATCCAACCACACGCGTCAGCGACTTCCTGCCCTCTTCCCCACCCTTTGCTGCTGCACCCAGGGGAAAATCAGGGATGGGAAGAGCTGGTGAGAGGAGGACAGGGAATAGGGTTGCTGTTTTCATCTTGCAGAAGGGATCCTAGAAGTGCTGGTGCCAGACTGCTCAGGAGGGCACAGCAAGAGCACCAAAGGCATTTCTCTGCGTGCAAGTCCCTGGTGCTCTCATGGGTCCAAGGACGAGCAGTGGCAGGGTTGTAGCAGGAAGGCATGGACAGACTTTGCTTGCCCAGCCCCTCGGACCACCTAAGCCTGCTCCAGGCTGGTTCTTAATGGAAAATAAATAAGATATTACAATTGTCTCATTATTACAGAGATGTTTACAGCTGTCCCAGCCTGTGGGGGAGGGACGGGAGAGCCGGCCAGTTCACAACTACCAAAAGGTCAGCGCGGCGCATGCAGCTACCGTAACCCTTCGACTATATCAGACATAGAATTACCTCCTTTGCCATCTCCGCTTCAGATTGAAGAACATTGAGCTGTGTATTATTCTTTGCTAATAGCAGTCATTATACTAAAAACAGGGCTTTTTGCACCATCTTCAAAGATACTCACTTTTGTTGCATGTTCTTTGGTGTTTGAGGTTTCTTTGGACTAGTTGCGAACTATTAATGTTATCTTATCTGGTAATAAAGCATTGGGATCTGGAATTTTACTTCCCTGCCACAGCCTAGGCAGCTGGTTTATCAGATGCTAGTGCATCTCTCATTTCAGCCAAGGAAGGGGTGGATCCCACAGGAGGTGACCATCAGAAGTTCACACCGGTGTGCCATTTGGATGAGGTGCATTTGGAGAGGCCACTCTGAGGCTGGAGCAAGGACCCAACTTGCTTCTTGTTCATCTCACTTCAATTTGTTGCCAGTATACCTCCTTGTAGTACCTGATGAGGATGAGGGTTCACAGGAACTGAGCTCTCCGTGGGTTGCACTGGCAGACGAGCTCTGAGCTTTCAAACTTCACCTCCCGCAAATCTTTTTTCTCATTCCAGCATTAGGAGCAGCTGTTTATTGTAGGAAAACTGTGAAGCATTGCAAACACTGCTGACCTGGGGTGGCATAAAATTAAACAAGTCTCACAGCACAGTCTCAAACTGTAAACTGGGAAGTGCTATCTGGGATCAAAAAGCAGACCACCACAACCAGCCAGCACAAGAATGGTGGCTTGGCTGATGTTTTCACAAGTGCTTTGCACTCCCCTGCTGAAGAATTTGAGCTTAGAGCTGGAGTTTCTTCTGCGCAACCTCCAGAGACAATTCTCTCCCTCATAAGATTGCTCATACAAGCTGAAAGCTGGCTTTGCAGAGGGCACGGTCTTTGTCTTGCAGACATAGCTGCCACTCTTGTGCAGACACCAGTAATTTGGGCAGTCATCTTGCATACATGTGCAGTTAAGTTTTTGAAATACAGCAAACGTAATTCTCTTAAGAATTCAGACCTTGAGGTTTTCTATTTTATTTTTAAGATTTCAATTTAAAATGTATACTTGGTTAGGTCAAGAGTTAACCTTCAGTCATACTTCCTAGTTTGGAGGAATATTCTACAGGTATCAGCATGCTCTGATCTACACCTCTTAACAAGGCATTCATAGACTCATTTTGATCTGGGAAGAAGTACATCCTTTTCAAAGACTGGGTTTGTTGCACAGACCTACATTACAATGATTTTTCAGACCAAAACACTCTAAGCTGAGCTTGGTGGGAGGGTTTGGTGGGTTGCAGAAATGCACAACGGACACAGCTAATTCAGATGGGAGGCTGAGGACCCGCTCCTAGATCCCAGCAGAGCCTCCATGAAATTGAAATGGTGTAAGAGGCACCAAAACCCAACAGTGATCTTACACAACACAGCTATTTGGAAAGCTCTCCTTACACCTTCTGCTACGCAGTGTTGGAGAGGCCCTCTGATCATTAGCTAGGATGTGCCCTTAGTGCATCTACCAGTGTTACCTTGCCCTAAGAGCTTATAGGTGACAGTCTCAGAAACATGAAGAGCTGCTGGGAGCTGGCCAAGTTTTCAGATGAAGATATCCAACTATAAAAGTACCCACAAGCTACCTTCACAGGCTTCCCAAAAACTTCACTGCCCATTTACACTCCTAAAGGGAGCTGCGGGCTCCAGGGCTCATTTGAAAACCTGACCTGAACAATAGCCAGGAGGGAAGATGCGACACCCATCTCAAGTTTGCTTTAGCTCAAGTCTGTACCACTGGGCAGATCCATCCCAATCAAACCCATCTCTGTCTACAAGATGAGGAAAGAGTAGCATTTTTCAAGGGAGAATTGCTGCATGGGTATCAATATTTTTAATGCAGCTGCCAGTTCCGATGGCTTTAGGTCTCCAGATTAATAACTTATAGCTCATTGTGTGCATCTCATGCTCTTGTTTATTCCTCGCTGAGATTAGCATTGCGTTGCTACAGATATCGTTTACTTTGCTGTTGTCAATAGGAACTATAGTTCAAGTAGCCAGAACTGAGCCTGTGGATGTAACTCAGTATCTATTTATATTTTTGCTGATGAGTATTAATAAAAATATTTGTTTGGTCAAGGATGTTCCGTGGAGCAAACAAAGGTGGCCATGCAGTTGAATAGTGGAGAAAAATAAGCCAAGTCTCCCCCTAGAAGAAAACACAGGGACTAGGGAGGCTGTCACCAGTGGTCCCACATAGTACAAAGTCAAGGCTGTTGGAGAAATCTATGATTCCTTTCAGGAACCACTCTTCCTCCTCCTCACTACTCACCAAGAGATGGCTCCAATGCTGAGTAGCAGCCTGTAGTGAAGATAAACCTAGCACTGCCTTGGAGAACTCCATCCTTGAAGATGGCACAAAAAGCAGCTGTAATGTCCATGCTATGATCTGGAAGTTGTGTCCCAGGGTAGCCCAGAGATGGCAAGTCTGGTTCAAACCACAAACTTGTTCAACCCACCCTTAAGCCTCATGCTCACTGCTAGTGAAGCACAAGTCAATTGGAGGAAATCTGGATGCACCTACTTTGCTGCCACCACACATCCCCTCTTCAGGAGAGAAGCACCAGGGTGGTGCATTCATGCAATACACTTTGGGGCTCAGCCTGCACCCCCAGAAGCAGAAATTGGCTTGGCAGGGAAGCCTTGACTGGCTTCATAGTCACAGTCACCTCGTAAATCCATCTACACTGAACTAGGTACTACCAAGTAGTTTCTACTGCAGCTCCCAACTCTGCTAGACTGAGGCATCTATTGCAATAAGGTAGAGCTATAGTATCTCTTGGGACCCCTCCTGCTTCTGCTGGAGCATTTGATGGGCAAAGTTTGACACCTTTAGAAAAATGTCTATGCAGGGTGCATTGTAGCTTTTTAATGACAGACCCATGGAAGAAAAAGGAATACATTTGGGAGCTTTGAAAATAACTGTCATCTGGGACAATAACAAATAATCTTGTTTGGCTTCCAAACTTTCCCTTTACAAATGTTTTAGATATATGACTTGAGCGAGGGTTTGTTTTTTTTCTCTGTTGTTCTCTCATGTTTCAGCAAAGGCACTGTGCTTACAGACATGGAAATGCAACTCCAATAACAAATGTGAATTGAGTGTGTGTTGGAAGTGTTGAAGGTCACACAAAACTAAGCGCTACTTAGAATGGCTTTAGATATTTCAAGATTATGACAGTAACATCTAGATAGGTATATAGGGAAAAGACAAACTAAAAACACACTGAGGAAAAAAATTATGTACAATTAGAGCAATTTAAATGCAGTGACTTTCCACTATTTTATCTCACTGGAACTGTACTTCATCAAGGAGGATGCAATGTTGAGCTTTGGCTGCTCGAGCACAGAGGAGAGCTGGATCTCAACTCTCTGGTTCAAGGTTTTCTAGCCTCACAAAGATGAACAGACACCCATGTGTATCCTCAGAGCATAAGATCTCTTAGAGAGGTGCTTCTCCTACTCTTGGGTTTGACCAGCAGCAACACTCTTGGGTTTGACCAGCAGCAACACTCTTGGGTTTGAGCTCTGCAGTGACAAAGTGAGAAGTTTCTAGCTGCAAGCATTCAACACTGCCAGGGCGAAAGCAGTCCAGTTCCTCCAGGACAGGACTATCACATTTTCCTATCTATCTCCCACCAACAAATACATGTCAGTCTCATTTGCTACCCATGTCCCTTGGGGAGAAGTCTAGATAGGGGAGGAAAAAATATCTGTAGAGCAAACAAGGACTGCCTTTAGGAGTTTGAGTCCGCTCACTCTACCTTGTCCCATCTCTGCCAGACCATGCCTCAAAAAAGCCCTGCACCAAAGTCTCTTCCTTACTTGTATGAGTTGAATTAGAAAAAAGACACTCCCGTATAACGGAGAAATCTTTGTGATGCTTGGGTAATGACTAAAAGCACCATATCATCAATAATTAAAGCCCACTTGTCACTTTACAGTGAGTACTGAGTTTGTTTTGTTGAGTCTTCGTTAGTATCAACCATGAGCAAACCAGCATGGCTAAAACAAGGACTCACGTGAATCTGGAATGAAACTTTCAACAGGCTGGGGGAAAAAAAAAAAGTGACGAGGTCTCATTTTTAAGTAAGTCGTCTGCTCAGTATCTCTTGTGGGTTCAAAGGGAGCAAAGCTGCAAGATACTTCAATAACATTACGCAACTTCCGATTCGTTAGCATGGGTCTGTGAGTAATTCTGAAACTCTCACCCCTGAAGTGGAGCCAAATGGCAGCAAGTGAATCACCCAGAAGACTGAGACCCTTTTCTGCTGGCAAAATAAGCTGTGAACACAGTGCAAGTTGCACATGTTTCTTTGCTTATTCAGCATTTTGATGCAAGCAGCATTTATCTTGTTAATATTGCTTACCAATTCAGTTCATGAGTGATTAGACTGTGAGATATCATGTAGTTCTTTTACTCAGAAACCTAATAACATCAGTTTTCTGAAACAGAATGCATTTTTACACTTCCACACAAGTTTGAGGTTCTTTATTTTTCCATCCCTCAGTCTCTGAACTCTGGACTTCATCATTAAATGCTTAGCTTGAATCAGGATGTAAAACCGAAATCACTCATGCATGATGCCTTATTCATTACATCCGTCTTCACAAGGGAACGTCTCTTTGATTTCCTGTGTCAGAAGAACATGAACATGGATGTATTGGTGCAAATGCACTAAGCCTAGGCTCCTGTCTTGAGCTCTAGCCAAAATCCTGGAAAGGGCATACGAATAAGAAGAACATGCAGGGAAATTTCACCTGGGTGCTCTCATAGCTTCTAGTATTTTGCTACTCGGGGATTTTATGAAATGGGTCATTTTGGCAGGGATCAGTACCCTTGAACAAATTCCTCATTCATTAACTTGTTCATTGCCCTTTTAAACTCAGAAAAACTCCACACATCCCCAAAACCATGCACCCAGGGACCCTGCACAGGAAACACATCCTGAGATCAACACCTTCCTCATGTCCAACCTGAGTCTACCACCAGCTGGAGACAGCGACACTCTTGGTATTTTATAGCAGGGGAGGTCCCGTACAACCAGACAGATCTGCCTTATACTGTTCGTTCTACAGAAGCCACTCCAGATCTTTTATCCTCCCCAGAGTTTTCCCAGCTCTGTTGTATTCCTTCTGAGATGGGAAGACTGAAACTGAGCCTTGCATGCAAGACACAGGAGCGTAGTGGATTTGTGCTGCAGCATCATGATGCTGTCTTCTCCTTTCCTGGAAATTCCCTGTGGTGTTTTGGCTTTTTTCATCCTCCTGAGCAATAGACTGCTGTTTTTATGAGACCATCGATCAAAATGTTTTGATCTTATTCTGGAATGTTCATCCTCAGCTAAAGCCCATCATTTCATACATGGCATTTGGATTATTTGTGCATCACTTTGCACCCAGTTAGTGAATCTGCAGTTCTTCACCATTCTCCCTCAGCTTTACCGTTCTGCAAAAAGGAGCATCATCAGCAAAATCCTCCTTTTTCCCAGTTTCTAATGAGTAAGTTGAAAAATCTCGATCTCAGTAATGACAGGTTTCCCGTGCTGCAGCTTGTGCTGGTGCCTCTGGGACTCTACTGTGCCACTCTGAGCAGAGTCCAGCTCCAAATATCAGATCTCTCTGGAAATCCCTACATTCTCACTGAGCTACAACCTTGTTGACACCAGAGGCTCCTGTCATCCTCAGGCATGACATAGTGTCTCCACACCTTGGGGTGGAAACAGAGATGGGGGAACCTCTAGCTGTCCTTTGAACATTGTCTAAGTCCTGAGGAATCAGCCTGGAGCTCCAAAAATCTGCAATAACGAAGAAATAATTTGGTTTACCTTTTCATAGAAGCAGTGAGACAGGGTTTTACCCTAGTTAATGAGCTAAAATGCAAATAAGGTAAATATCCTCATTTGTGTAGGTTTCCTTCTGTTTTACGTCAGGGGCAGCTTAGTCCCTGTCCCCTAGACAGCTATAAATCTGTTAAGACTAAAATAACAGCAGCAACATCAATCCAGTGAGATGGAGCCAGTATTTAATAGCTAGCGTGCTGAAACGGGTATGTCCTTGTATCCCATACTGGGCAGCAAGACATTTGTGGTAGAGTCTCTGGGTTTAACCATTCTATTTTCTGGATGCATGCCTGGGAAGCTGGTGAAGTTCAGCAAATGGAAACTGAAATCTTAGTGCTTTTTTTTCATTTATTAGCCACTGCTCCATGATCATGGAAAGGCATTTTTGCAGAGAGCATCTGTAAAAACCCAAGAAAAAACAAGTGCAACACAGAAAAAAAGCTGTTCACCTTGAGCTCTGCTCAAAGTTTTTGAGGTCTTAGGAGGTCCTGACATCTCAGGTCCTGACATCTCATGGGTTCACCTACCTCCTCTGGTAGGATGGCTGCCAGTCATGTGTGCCAGCCCAGGAAACCCTCTTCCCTTTGGTGAGGCTCCCATCTATTTTGCAACATCCTATTTCCCCGGCTATAAAGTCCTGCCTCCAGTCCCACTTGCCTTCCTGCAGGGCTTGGACAACAGGAGGAAGAGGAAGGATTCAGCCTGCCACCCCCTACTTCAGAGGGCTCTTACAGGGATTTCTTAATGAACCTTACACTCCGCTTGAAAAATGTAAAACAATGTGAAAGTGTCGAGGCTGTTCCCTGTTGAGGGACAGCTGGTTTGCATAAGATATTGTTTCGTTTTCACGTATGGACATATGGGTTGTGTTAATGTTTTGGCACATGGCAAGAAGTGGATAAATGTGGTTTTTTCCTACTGTCTCCTACTACTGGCACCAATGTTGAGGATCATTTCTGCGGGTCTACTGGCTTGCATGGGGACTAGCCATAGGTTTAAGACAAGTAGGAGACAACAAGTCAGAGTCCTTGGGACAGTGTGCTTCACAGATGTGAATTTTGCACTCCCTCACTGCCGTAGGAGCCTCTGCCTGGAGACTGCAGTCTTGCCTGGGAATTTATCTATGGGGTTGTCCTGGGAGGCCAGCCCCAAGAGATTGGGAGGGATGCAGTTGGAAATGGGCACATGGCTGCAGCAGGACCTGACTTTTCTTATGCCTGTAGATTGGACCTCCTCTTCAGGACAGTTTAAGTGCTTCTTTTCCAAATAATGTCACCTACCCTGATGCTTATGTTATTGATAAGTGAGCTATAATTCAATAAAAAATAATTAAAAAGTCACAGATTCCTAGAGTGAACATCACTCTGAAATTATTTAGAGACAAGAGAGCATGCTCTGAAACAATGGCATAAATAAAACTGCAAAGTTGTTGGGGTTTTTTTTCTTTTTTTTAAATTGTAGAAGCTGAGCTGTATTATCTATCTAGAAATTCTGATCTTGTAACAGATTTCTACCCATTTTTAAAAAGGGTAGAAAGGAGGACCCTGGGAACTACCGACCTGTCAGCCTTATCTCTGTGCCTGGTAAGCTCATGGAACGGATCCTCCTAGAAGACATGCTAAGGCACATGGAAGACAGGGAGATGACTGAAGACAGCCAGCATGGCTTCACTAGGGGCAANAAGGACTTGGGAGTGCTGGTGCACGAGAAGCTGGACATGAGCAGACAGTGTGCACTTGCAGCCCAGAAGGCCAACCACATCCTGGGCTGCATCAAAAGAAGTGTGGCCAGCAGATTGAGAGAGGTGATTCTGCCCCTCTGCTCTGCTCTGGTAAGACCTCACCTGGAGTACTGTGTCCAGCTTTGGAGCCCTCAGTACAAGAAGGACATAGACCTGACAGAACGAGTCCAGAGGCGGGCCATGAAAATGCTCAGGAGGTTGCAACCCCTCTCCTATGCAGACAGGCTGAGGGAGCTGGGGTTGTTCAGCCTGGAGAAGAGAAGACTCCGGGATGACTTAATAGCGACCTTCCAGTACCTGAAGGGGCCATTAGGAAGGCTGGAGAGGGACTGTTTACAAAGGCCTGAAGTGACAGGATGAGGGGCAAAGGTTTTCAACTAGAGAAGGGCAGATTTAGATTGAATGTTAGGAATAAGTTCTTTACCATGAGGGTAGTGAAACAATGGAACAGGTTGCCCAGGGAGGTAGTTGAGGCCCCATCCCTGGAGATATTCAAGGTGAGGCTCGGCAAGGCTCTGAGCAACCTGATGTAGCTGAGGAAGTCCCTGCTCACTGCAAGGGGGTTGGACTAGATGACCTTCGGATGTCCCTTCAAACCTAAACCAGTCTATGATTCTATGTGGACTGAATCTGCGATAAGAATTTACTATCATATCTGTTTTCTTACTAGGTCTTCAGTGGAAGATGCACACTACCCTGCCCATCCTGCGCAGTAGCTCCATCTTCTACATCACATATCAGAACAATTCAAGCATGATCATATTACAGGTCAAGGTATAGAAGCTTGACTCAATACAGCACTCAATACTAGGTAAAATAAATTCAGAAAATGCATACAAGAATGCTTTAAAAATTTTTAAATGTAGTTAAATTCACATTTAGAGAAGAAAAAAAATAAGTAATCGTATTTGCCTCTGGACTTTGGAAGCTCCATGGTTTGACCTGGCCCAGGTCTTTTGCAGCCGGTGAGAAGAGATAATTCTGCAAGCAGGACCCGAAAGGGTTTTATGTTTTACCAGTTCTGTCACCTTATCAAACAACAGAGGGTTTATAAATTGCAATTTGTAAGGAAGATGGTTCCAAGATGTCTGAAGGTGAGAAGGATCAGGGGGATTTTACTGTTCTTATATTTCTGAACACTTGTTATTTCTGCCTTCTGCTATTTCAAATACCATCATTTTGTTCAAACAAAAAACTAAGAAGACACACATACAAAAATTTTTAAAAAAAACACCAAAACCAGCTTCCCCTTAGACCTTTCCATATCTCCATGATCCAACTCCCCAGCTGGGCCCATGCTGTTTTTCTTAAGCACTATGGTACCTGGTTGTGTGGATGGTAGGAGCTGACCCCTATCCACATGAAGCTCGTTTTGCTTGCCTACCTGCCAAAAAAACCCCAACCCAGTAAGAACAACAGAGGGGCTGGAAAACTCTTCTGTGCTGGAGCAACTCTGCCCTGTGCCATCTTTCACTGAGGCTGGTTTCACCCAGGTCTCCATGGATAGCAGCTGGAGCAAAAGCCCACACTGCAATGTACCTTCAGTGAGCAGCAAGAAGTTAGTTTGTAGCCTCAATCTGCATGTCATTCCATTTGTCTCTCAAAGAAAGTTTCTAGGAAAATTGCAAAGGAGTGCAAGTAAAGTGAAAGTTATCTTTGACAAAAAGTGCAGAAAAACAAACGGTCTTATTCAGATAAACATTTAGTAGCGAGTACAATGCAAGATGTGAATTTCACTATCAAAGAAGAGAAAGGAATTTGCTAAAGAACAAACTGACTGAGGAACTTAAACTGATACTAACTTACCTAGAACTAAGCAGAAAGCCTTCCCTTGTGTCAATAATACATCGCTAAAACCTTGTACAGAACCATCCACACTGGAATTAAAAAAAACCCTATATTAAAAAAAACCCAGTAACATAATGAGCTTTCTGTTCCAGGCCACTCGTACGAAGATTATCACTATACGTCCTACATTTCCACACCATCTCCATATGTCATGGGGATGGACACATTCATACCTGCGTGAGGTTTTCACAAAAGCATTACAGGTTTTGGGGAACTCACACAGGAAATTTCTCATAATGTCGCCTTACATCAAGTGAGTTTAAATGGGAGCAGCAGAATTTGAGGACCTCTGAGAAACTAGGAGTTGTTCAACCTGGAGAAGAGAAGGCTCCAGGGAGACCTTGTTGTGGCTTTTCAGTACTTAAAGGTAGCCTGCAAGAAAGCTGGGGACAGACTCTTTAACAGGTCCTGTTGTGACAGGACAAGGGGTGATGGTTTTAAACTAAAAGAGTGGAAATGATTTAGACTAGACAGAAGGAAGACAGTTTTTAAGATGTGGGTGGTGAGACCCTGGCCCAGGTTGCCGAGAGAGGTAGTTGATGCTCCATCCCTGGCAACATTCCAGGTCAGGTTGGAAGGGACTCCAAGCAACCTGCTCTAGTTGAAGATGTCACTGTTCACTTCTGGGGGGGACATGGGGGACTAGATGATCTTTAAAGGTCCTTTCCAACCCAAACCATTCTATGATTCTGTGATTCTATGAAACTATTGTCTACAGGATTTTCCTAAGGACAAGTGGACTTGGTCTCAATTATAACACATCAACACAGTTATCTCTCAGACCAAGAGTCGCTCATTTATGGGAACTGGTGATTGCTCCCATGACCTCTGTCAGTCTCACAAGAATGAGATGAAGAATAGAGTGAGCGTTGCTCATTTGCCCAAACCCTCTCAGTCTTGCAAGATCCCGTGCGGCACCTCTTTGGCAAGACTTCCTCGCTCTTTAAGTGTGACAGAGAGGGGCTGCTATGACTTTTTGTAACACAAAGCCTAGACAAAATTTCAATCTTTATGCTGTTCAGCAGGGCCCTTATTGCATAATAAACTAGAGACAAGCATAATGCGTGACCAACATATGTCAGTGAGGGAGAGAAATGTGGAAACGTCCCTGGCACAGATGTTCAGCTGCTGTGCATTGACATAAAACTATTGACTCCCATTGAGCCCTGAAGATTCACACAGAGCGGAGCTTCGGCTTCCTACACACAACTGCTTGTTCTTTATTCTTTGAACAGGACTGGGTTTTGCACAAAATGACAACAGAATCTGACGCACAGCTTTTGAATATTGATGACAGGAGCTCAGACAGTACCTCCATGCAAAGAAACATCCCTTCATGCTTGTTTAAATTGCAAGGATCTCCCTGACAGGTAGATGGTCCTTCCACTGTAGTCCAGAGGAGGGTACTCATCTAGAAATGACTAATTTTGCTCCTGTTGTGTCATTATCCTGCCATTATATTCCTGCATTTCATCGGCTGCAGGTTCCACATCACACATCAGGTTGCCTACAGTACTTAGAGTAGGAATAGAACAAACCACAACCTCAAACAGGGCTGAAAAGAGCAGAACCTCCCCATAGTCGCCTCCTTCTCTCTGTGAAAACAGCTTATTTAATCAGACTGATTAGCAAAATTGAGGTCATGATGCAGGTATGTTTGAGAAACTATTTTGTGTGATCGGGGGGTGGGGAAAAGAAAAATCAGGGCTTGCTTAGATCAGGAAGCTGTGATCTTGTCTCCAAGGTGAGTGGGTCACAGGAAAAAATTAAGTCTCTCTCACAGTTTTAAGGACAACCCTGGTTTGTTTAGGCAAGAAAAATAACTATGTAAAACTAAATCAATAAATAATGGAAACTCTAAGCTTTTTGGACTCTCACATTTCATAAAACACATATGCAGGGCTAATAGTTTGTAAGAATCAAGAAATTCTTTCCATCACCTGCTACTCATTGGACAGGATTTTCAATATTAATTATTAATTTTTAATGACCTTGAAGTCAGCAAGCTCAGGTCCAGTTTCCCCAGAAGACTGCAGAGACTGGTAGAGGTCTCCACCTGGTTGATGACTGCATCCTGCCTGCCCTGCTGGTGCTGGAGAAGTGGATGCCGTTTTGCAACATGACATCATCATGGTGGGTGTTTTTAATAATCCAGAGACAGATCTGTAGAGAGATCTCATGAGAGACCTCTACTCTGCCCTGAAGAGACCCCACCTGCAGTGTTGGGTCCAGCTCTGGAGCACCCAGCGCAAGAAGGGTATGGACCTGTTGGAGCAGGGCCAGAGGAGGACATGAAGATGATCCAAGGGTTACAACCCTTCTCCTAAAAGGCCAAGATGAGAGAGTTGGGATTGTTCAGCCTGGAGAAGAGAAGGCTCTAGGGAGACCTTATAGCAACCTTCAGTATCTGAAGGGGGCCTACAGAAGAGCTGGAGAGGGGCTTTTTACAAAGGCCTGTGATGATAGGATGGGGGGGGTAATGGTTTGAAATTGGAAGAGGGTAGATTTAGATTGGAAATAAGAAGGAAATTCTTCACTTGGAGGGAGATGAGACACTGAAACAGGTTGTCCAGGGGAGCTGTGGATGCTTCATCACTGTGTTCATGATCAGGCTGGTTAGGTCCTTGAGCTTCCTGGTCTACTGGGAGGTGTCCCAGCCCATAGCAGGTGGGTTGGAACTAGATGATCTTTAAAGTCCCTTCCAACTCAAACCATTCTATGAGTCTATTACAGATCGGACCTCTCATCAGTTTACTCTGCAGTTCACATGTCCGTATCTGTTTTCTTCCCCTGGGTTTTCTTCAGCTGATGCTAAACAGGCTCACCGTTGGCATATACAGGAAGGTGGCAAAAATGGCAGAGAAGATGGAACTGGTTGGGGCTCTGCTGGCTGGGCTGATGTACCTTGCTTTGCAACGATGGAGAAGTGTAAAACACGAGGCCAGTCACCTCACAACACAGTTTATCTGTAGCCATAGCCATCACACCAGTTGAAGTCACACAGATTCCTTGGACCTGACCCATTAGTAGATATCCTGAGATATGATGAAGACTGACAACCCCCAGCTCGGTCACAGGATTAAGACAGGCCTGGTTTGTGCCCTAAGTCTCTTTCCCCTGGGTGCCACTGGGCCTTTCCTTTGGAAAACTAAAGTGTCCTTACTTTTAGCTGATTACAATAGCATCTACAGTTGTAGCTTAAATCCAATTTTGCAGGCAAAATCTCAGTGTGTCCAACCAGACAAATTACCTAGGCACAGACTTCCAGCACCTTCTTCCACACTGAGCTGGAAGGGAGAGTTAATGCAGATCCACCATCAAGATTTGTCCTTTTATCCCTGTGGTTTTGCTTCTCTCCTATCACCAAAATGACAAGATTTCTCATAATTTCTGCAGCAGGTGGAATGTGAGATGATGTATATGGACATGGACACGTGTCCATATGCCTGCTGCAGTGAGCTTCACTCCAGCTGGCACAGGTGATGTTAACATTGATGTCACATTTCCCGCTGTTGATCTGATTTTATTTTTCTATCAATCAGTCACTTTTAATACAAAGCTGAGCCTTTTTTCTCTCTTACAGAATCTGCAAATGTCTCACATGGTCAAGAAACTGAGATTCTTCAGAACCATAAACACTACATATAATTTTTACTTGTTATAACTCTGTCCAGATGCTGGTACTCTTGTGTGCCCAGGGAAATTAAGCACTCTCCGCTCCCAAGTCTCTCCAAGAACCTCAGCACTGTGACTCACAATGAAGGAAAAAAAGAAAAAAAAAAAAAAAAAAAAAAAAAAAAAAGGAAAAANAAAAAAAGAATGGAAGGAATGCAAAGCAACTGTATACAGCTCATAGTATTTTATTTGTCCTGGATCTAGTGAAAGGGAAGCAGAGCTTTCATACTGAAAACAGTAGAGGTCTAATAATGATGCAGAAGTGAACAACACTTGAATTTTAATTTGACCGACGTTGAGATTTTTCTGCTCCTCCTCTTCCTTTCAAGAAGCAGTAGTCTCTGCATTTGATCCAAGCAATAGTTGTCTTGTGTGGGAAGAGCCCCAAAAGCCAAGCAAGTGATGATAGAAATAAAGGCCAAAGACCATAGACTCATAGAATGGTTTAGGTTAGAAGGGACCTTCAAGGTCATCTCATTCCAATCCTCCTGCCATGGGCTGGGGCACTTCCCACTAGACCCGGTTGCTCAAAGTCCTGTCCAATCTGATCTTGAACACATCCACTGATGGAGCATCCACAATTTTCCTGGGCAACCTGTTCCAGTGTCTCACTACCCTCAGAGTGAAGAACTTCTTCCTAACTTTAAATCTAAATCTCCCCTCTTCAAGTTTGAAGCCATGACCCCTGGCCCTATAAATGCAAGTCCTTGTAAAATGTGCCTCCCCAGTTTTCTTCAAAACCCTCTTCAGATACAGGAAGGCTGCAATAAGGTCTCCCTGGAGCCTTCTCTTCTCCAGGCTGAAAAACCCCAGCCCTCTCAGCTTGTCCTCACAGCAAAGAGGTTCCAGCTCTCTGATCAAGGCTTCTTTGGAAACAAAAGAAATCTTTCTCTAGATTTCAGCTCTCAAAATTTTGCAAGAGCTAAAACCACAAGAGGCAGGTTGGTTTCAGCAAGGGTGTGTCCACAGATAGCCCAAACACGTACATCTCTGAAAGCATAGACGTTCCCATCAGCTCCTCTCTGCATCTGCCAGGAAGCAGTGAGCCAACCCTACACCCTAAAAAAGGGTCTCAAGGTTCAGCCCTAGCAGACACCTTGCACTCTCTTGGCAAAGCTCTGGCATCCAGCTCTTTCCTGCAAGCTGGGGCTAACTTCAAAACTGACATCACACCTACAGTGGGGGAGAGCTCCAGGTGCAAACCCTCATTCCTGAATTTGCACTTCCAGCTGAACTACAAGCAGATTGTCTGATTTATTGTCGCTACTCAAGACATACAATAACTATCCACTGGATGAGGGACAGGAAAATCTATCTGGTCTTCCTTTGAGTCTAGGAACAATTGCTCTTGCTGGTGGAGAGTCAAACATACAGCCATACTCTCAGGAAGCTTTAGGAATGTAGAAAGGATCAGTTTTTGTGCATGGAAGTTGAAGTGCACAAGGACAGGAAGAAGAGGAGGAAGAATCCTTACTGGAAAAAGATGGTTGGAGGAAGGCAAGGAGATGTTCTCTCTTGTGTCTTTATCAAGTTGAGTGCCTTCTTTCCATTACCCCTCCACCAAATCTTTCTACAAACTGGATATTTGGCAGGATAAACAAGCAGTAAATGCAATTAATGGGAAATAACACTATGACTGATATTCAAAGACCCAAACCTCAGCTGCTTTGCTTCTGCCAGAGAAACCAAGCAGAGGTTGCTCCGTTTGGGATGTGAATTTTGCAGTAGTTGAGGTCTTTAGTTTTTGCCTTTTTCAGAGTACCACCTGAAATGCTTCCACTGTGACTGAAGATCTAGTACTCATGATAGTACTGGCAATTTTTCCTCCCAGACTCGAGTACTTAATGTCAGGATCCCACCCGTGCTTGCTTTGACTCAATGCCATCTCCAATCCTTTCTCCTGTACCTCAGCATCTCCTACTCAGAAATCTGAAGACCCTAGCGTGAAGGCCCCAGGAACACGAGAGCACTTGGAAATGTCTCACAGACAGTGAAAAAGCAAGTCACAACAGCAGGCCTCAAATCCACAGTCTGTTCCTCTCTTTAATACCATTTCAGGCTTACTTACATAGAGTAAATACTGAGTAAGGAACTCTCTGGGACTAAATCTGTAGTCAAATGACAGGTACTAGCTTGCCTGAACTGACAACATAGCATGCCACGAAGAAGCAGAAGTCAATGGCCACGCAGCTGAAGCACAGATTCAGTATATTCTCTGCTCTTCCAAAGAGGAAAACAAGTTTTGAGACCTCAGCGTAAACTACAACCCATGCACTGGGCATGGTATGGGGACAAAACTGTGGGTGTGAAAAATCCTATCAGTCTCACTACCTTGGGTGTGTCCTTGAGTGTCAAACTGTGGCACCCAAGTTTGACGAGGCCGTAGGAGAGCTCATACTCAACTGCTGCTTGTGCGTTTGGGGCGTTTTGGTATTATTTTTAACCTCTTGAGCAGGAATGAGGCAGTTTCTGGATTCCAGTCAAGTGCACATACACAACTCCTTCTAACCAGCTTAGAACTTGAGAAGGAAAAGAGATGAACAACCAGTTCTCAATTCAAGGAGTCCCGAAGAAAGGAGAGGAGCCAGGGTACCTCTTCACTTACCTGATCAGAGGTAAGTGAAGTGCCTGTAAGGATCCGCTTAAGTGGGATACACTTAAAATGGAAAGAGAGAAAAGCAGACAAGTCCATCAACTGCAACTCATGAAGCACGGCAGCTAATGTGTCTGTTAGGCAGGGCACAGGGACTGATCAAAAAGGGTTTCCGAGAACCACAAATCAGAAGACGAGTAAGAGATGAGTAAGACTTAGCCAGTTTCAAAACATGGTGTCTTTCTTCACAACACGATTGGCTGAAACACCACCTAGACAGGCAGAAATCACTATTATCTGGAAGTGCTTGAAATCTTCCTTGCGATAAACAGTAAATTTGAGCAGCGACACTGAGTTTCTGTGCAGCTAACCATGGTTAGCATGGCTGGCAAACATGAAAGCTCAGGCATGCACAAATGAGGTGCCAGCCTGAGAGCTCTTCACAGCTGGTGCACAGAGCACTGCTGAAACAGCACAAGGAGATTTACATAACTACAACCAGAAGCCTACCCCGCCCACGGGATGAAAAAGATCTCACATGCTGAGCTGCAGGTAGCACTTGGGGAGCACGAGTTCCATTGCAGGAAGGGGAAATTCTCCTTTGCTTCCAAGAAAAATCCAGCAATCAGACACATGTGCACCTCATGGGTATTGGTTTGCTGGTAGGCTTGGGGGTAGTAAGTGGTATCTTTGCATTATGTGAGTCTTGTATTGATTCTGCGGAGCAGAAATGGAGACGGCAGAAAGATTGCTTAAAATAATGTTCTACCAAACTGCTTAGGGCTCGTGGCATCCAAGCCACAGGTTGATGGGAACGAGCTGGGGTTGTTGGGTATGGTCATGGGGAGTCTGGGGAGGTCTGAGAATAGCCCCTGGTCATGGCACAGGCAGGAATGGAGAAGAGGAACACAGCGAGGGTAGCAGGTCCTCAGGGAGGTGGGGGGGATCCTCATTCCCCTTGTATGAGCTTTGCTACATGCACTGACAAGCTAAAAGTCTAAACTGAATTTTGATTTTATTTTGTTTTTTGCTTTACAACACAACACTTTGAAACAAAGCAAGAATAACGTCCGTGTGCTTCAGGCAAATACTACTGTTGACCTGGAAATCTCTTTGCTAAGCTCTTCTCAACAGCAGAGGGTATTTTCCCAGATTCAGCTTTACCATGGTCTCTATGGTCTTTTATACCCACATCACTCCTATCAAGGTTCTGCCCTGTTTGTCTCAAGTCTTCCATATGTTTGTTCTCGAGCACGCTTGTGAAAAGAAACTCAACATGAAAAGGCAACTTGAAGGCCTCCACTGGTGCATGTTGTCACTGGCTGGATATTCAGCATCTGTTATAAAAGTGAGACTCCTCTCTAGGTCCTACGGGCATGAAAGGACTGTGCACGCTGGTGTGCTAAGACAGCAGCGTGGGGCCCAGCCTATGTTCATACACTTTGTTTCTTGACATAAGGGTTCCTAGACTAACTTCTTCCCAGCTATTAAAAAATGAAACGCACAGTTATTCAGACAACGTAAGCAAAACACGACATGATCTGCAAATGCCACTGTTACCTCCTTCTACCAGGTAGGAACCCAGATTCTCTACTGGTGGTGCCCTTTTGCTTCGTGCAAGTGTCATGGTAGGCTGTAAGTCACATCTGTTGTATCACTAGGTTGTTACCTGTGAGTTGCTTTGAGTCTAGACTAGAACCAATCTTAATGCCAGACACAACCTCCATGGAAAAACATCCTAGAAAAGTGGGATGCCAGTTTGGGAAGCTGGAAGAAGTTCACCACCAAAATCTAAAGACTGTATGGTCCTCCCCAACAGTTGAGTGTGCTTTTTCTCTACCAGTCCTGCCTGAATTCAAGGCAAGGATGGGCTTTGCTTTCCTGTAGAGTGTGAATCCTTTGGGAAAACATGTACGTTGTGCGGTCTTTACTCCAGACATCCCAAATCATGAGCTGCTGATCCTTCGTTACGGGTATAATTTATACTGGCACAAATTCCCAGGGCAGGTATGCTACTAATTTGTCAGCTCCAGCAAAATTCCCAAGCATCAACACTCTGCTGATAGGGAACTCTGGATAAAGAGTTCAAATGTAAAAATTAAATTAAGGTTAAAAAAATAAAAATCTCTGGATACAATACAGGCACATGGGGAAATTGGCACTGCTGTGGAGTCACTCAGCTCTTAGCATGTGCATTCGTTTGTCAAGCTGTGTCTGCTAATGGAAAGTTGTGGCTCCATCCCTTACTTTTAGGCCCCAAACTTCCAAATATTTGATAACACAGACATTTGAAAAGCAGTACTTGTGGTTTGCTTCTTCCTCTCATTCCTTTTCCTTTTTAAAACAAGAATTCTCTAAATAAATAAGTTATGTTTATCTTTCAGTATCCCCACTCACTACCAAAAGCAAAAAAAAAATAAAAAAGTTGACGGGCAGGAAAGCACCCAACACTTTTTCTCTGTGATCTCTGAGTCCTGCAGACAAGCCCCTCCTGCTCTTTGGTCTTCTCACCTCTGGTCACAAGATCAGCTTGGAGAGTCAGTATCCATGTCTCTGAAGCAAATTGGAACAGCTGAAAGACCTGCGCAGTAGGACCGCAGTAACAGAGAACAACATGCACTAACAACATGCATTGCTCTTGGTGATTTCAGCCAAACTGGGGTATCTCCCAAAACCTTTCCTCTGAGCATGCTAATTTCAGGGGCACTGGTGGCAGGCCTCTTGCTCAGGTTAGGAACCAAATTTCGTGAACGAGCGCTGGCTCTGTTTTGCAAAAGACAAACGTTGTTGCTGCCACATTTTTTTTTTTGTCAGTGGTCATGGAATCATCAGGATTTGAAGGGGTCTTGAAGACCATTGAGTTCCAACCCCCCTGCCGTGGGCAGGGACACCTCCCACTAGACCAGGTTTCCCAGAGCCCCGTCCAACCCGGCCTTAAAAACTTCCAGGGATGGGGCTTCCACCACCTCTCTTGGCAACTTGTTCCAGTGTCTCACCACCCTCATGGCGGTGAGGAACTTCTTCCTAACGTCCAATCTAAATCTCCCCTCCTCTAGTTTGGATCTATTTCACCTAGTCCAATCACTACCCAACATCCTAAAAAGTGCCTCATCAGCTTTCTTGTCGGCCCCCTTCAGATACTGGAAGGCCACAATAAGGTCTCTTCACAGCCTTCTCTTCTCCGGACTGAAAATCCCAGCTCTCTCAGCCTGTCTTCATAGGAGAGGTGCTCCAGCCCTCTGATCATCCTCATGGCCCTTCTCTGGCCATGTTCCAGCATGTCCACATCTTTCTTGTAATAGGGGCNTATCCACTGGGTGGTCCATCCATCAAACCCACGTTTTACCAGCTTGGAGACCAGGATGTCGTGTGGGACAGTGTTGAAAGTTTTGCTCGGGTCCAGGTAAGTGACGTCAGTTGCTCTTCCCTTGTCTATTGATGTTGTGACCTTTTCATAGAAGGCCACCAGGTTTTTCAGGCATGATTTGCCCTTGATGAAGACGTGTTGATTGTACCTGATCTCCTCTTCATTATTCTTTTGCCTCAGTGGTGCCTCCAGGAGGATCTGCTCCATGATCTTACTGGGCATGGAGGTGAGACTGACTGGCCCATAATTCCCTGGATCATCTTTCTTTCCATTCTTTTCCAGTGATAATAGATGTCATTGCAGAAAAGGAACACGATGTACAGGGGGACCAAGAAAAAAGAACCTGGCTCTGGCATCTGAAAAGAAAGGGATTCCCCAGAGATAGGATGATGTTCCAGGAAGGCTGCTTGTGCATTTAGCACTCTGGCATCTTTGAGGGAAAAGCACAAAAGGCTGTAGGTTTAACCAACACAGAACCACAGGCAACGAAGCCAGCTGGAGGATGCTCACAGGCACAAAGGCCACACTATTCTCTTCTGAGCTAGAAGACCAGAAGGAACAAATCACATGCACATCCACCAAGTTAGACTTCCAAGTAAATCCAAGAAGAGATATCTTGCAGGAAGTTCTACAAAGTAGATCTTCTCCCAACCCTATCAATTGTGAGATCTGAGCATGGGGCAAAAATCTTCTACCCTGCTTTCCCTGCAGACTATCCCAAGCTCCACCTCTAACAGCTCCTCTGAGTTTTCTCCAAATCTGAGCGTATTTCTATCCATCTGCCACCCTTCTCACTGAAGAATGGCTTTCCAAGAAGATGCAGAAGAACAAAACACTTTCTGCAGTTCAAACCTATATCCTTCTCACGTCTTAGCAGAAGTCACTAAGCAGGTGCTTAATACGGAAGAGCATCACAAGCATATAGTGATACATCCCCAGAAAGCTCTACCAGGCTCCAGCAGTTTGGAGCTCAGGTCCTTCATCAAATTAGAGGTAGTATCAATATGATTAGCAGTTTTCCATGCAGGCTTTTCTTCCATCATAGTATTCCCAGCAGACTGGTCTTCCATGTTCACATGAGCCCAAGAAAACTGTCAGCACTTTTGGCATCTTCTGGTACAGAGCTCTGTGGATTTACTCCAGAACCAACTCTGTGGGAGATGCCCAGAACTGGGTATGGTATCCAGACATGACCTCCACAGCATTGAATAGAGGAGATAACAACATTTGCTGATCTCCTGCCTCTACTGTGCCTAAGGTAGGCCAGGATGTGATTTGCTGCCTTTGCAGTGAGAGCACACCTTGGGTGACATTCAACACAGCATCAGCTGTAACCCCTAGGTCCTTTCCAGGAAAGCTGCTCAGCCAGTTGGTTTCCAGACAGAATCTATGCAATGGGGTTTTCCTGCCCCCAATGCAAGACTTTGCACGTCTCTCCGCTGAGCTTCAGGAAGTTTCTCTTGGCCGAATCCCCACGTTTCTCGAGGTCCCTCTGGACTGACGTTCTGCTCTTCAGCACATCAGCCACTCCCCCTAGCTCTGCATTGTCTGCAAAGTTGCTTAGGGTGTGCTCTGTCCAAGGGCATGCGTGGGAGGTAGAGGGGAAAGGCATAGAGAATGAGGAAGGGCCAGGGAACTTTCAACAGCATAATTTTACAGTAGAAAAATGAGAAGTCTGGGTAATGTTCCCCAATGTGGCTGAAAAGAAGCACTTCAGGCATTGCAAACCGAACGGATGAAAGCAGAGTGGTTCACAGACAGGTCTGGAGCACCATGAAGGCTTGTAATAAGGGCTTGGGGAGGGGTCCTACTGGGCACCCCCCATCAGCAGAACATGAGCAAATCTACCAGCTCTGCATAAATGGCAGCAGACAAGACACATGCACCAACTCACTCACCCCAGAGTAGGAGGCTGTGCATCTGAATCGTCCCTCCTGTCATTTCTTAAAGGTTTCAAGGGAAGGAATTCTCACGCCAGTCTTTGCATCTCAGTAGTTTAGACCCATGGTTCTGCCAGGTGGCATGCAACGGTGCTGTACTGGAGCGGTGTCTGCTGTACGCTGTGTACAAGGCTGTCAGCAGCCATAATCAGACACAGTGTACTCAAGAAAAGCTTCTGAACATCAGCCAAGCAGGATTTATTCCAAGCTCCTCATGCACCGCTTGTAACCCTTCAATATATGTTGTTGCTAGAAAAAGTAGCTCGCTCGCTCTGAACCAAAAATGAAATGGATTAACATATTTTTTTATCCCTCACAGGAAACACAAGACTGTTTTACCTTTGGAAAATGGGCTGTAGTCACTGGCTGCTTTCTAGGGGATCATGTGGCATGCCTTGCCCAGTTTCAAGAAGTTCCTACATGTTTGGTTTTTTGGGTAGAGATCCCCATGCTAGCAGAAGTTTTAGTGGGAATCCAAGTACCCTGTGAGCTTCCCAAACACAGGCAGCTGGCATTGCAATCCTACATACAACACTTTCAGAATCTAATGTTTTTTTCAGAAAAAGCAGTTCTTGGGATGCTTCTCATTTGGCTTGGGTGCTCCACTGCTCCCAAAAGAGGGGTGGCAAGCGACTCAGTGGTTCAACAACCGGAGATCACTGTCAAGAGCCTGGAGAAGCAGCTGCCACAGGGCATCAGACCAATGTGGCTTCTGCTCCCAAGGGGGATTCCAGGGCTCATTTCTTTGCTTCTTCTTCACCCACGCTTCTTAAGCCACTCCAGGATAGCAGCTCCCGGGCTTAAGGTGAGGTTGGGAGCCTGATCAAAGTTCGATGGCAAATACGACCTTTGCAAGCAGAAGTGAGGTTGAGAGTCCAACAGTAAAGACGAGAATGAAGCAGGCAACGAATATTTTTGCCTTTTCACAGCTTGTTCTCTGTCCCTTTTGTTGGTACATTTTAAAGATCAGCTGTTTCAAAGTGTAACACAGAAGACTTCCCCTCTGTTTGAAAGTCACCTATGCACCCTCTCAAGTGCAGAAAGTTGAAATTTGGCAGGAAAACAGAAAGAAGTTCCCTGGAGTAGCTTTCTATGAAAGATTTTGGACCTCAGAGTTACGTATCAATTTTTTACAGTGCATTTTTTTACCTATTTTGTATTAGTATGCCCATAAACAAACTGCTGAGAAGACTTCTCAGCACGTATTGGGCAAAATTAACCATGTGTTGAGACACCTAAGGCTCGTGAATTTGGCCACCACTGACGCAAAGAAATGTCTCATGTACATGGCCATATCAACAAAGTCAGATACAACTCGCAAATCTCATAAGAAGAAAATACTCAAAAAAGCAGAGTCCTCAGAGATCTCAATGGCTTGGGTGTATTTTCAAGTATAAAGAAGAGAGAGTCTGTGGTCCTTTGTGCTTTGGGTTTGGGTTTTGGTGGGATTTTTTGCTGGTTTTCTGCTTACCTGTAGATCTTACCTAATCAAAAACAGAACTGTAAATTCATCAGCTGCTTTGTTCTGTGTAAGTAATTCACTCTGGGCTCTATTCACATCTCAGCGCCATCCTGCAGTGACATTCACATGCTTTGGTTTGTTATGCCAGCAGAGTTTAATTCCAGAGATCACAAAAATAATATTCCAAGTTTAATCCCAGAGAAAGGATTACTAGGAATCAAATCCATTATTTCACAATAAATCCCCTTTATGTCTTCTTTTTTTTTTTTTCCCATCAGCGATCAAAGCAAGTGGATTTCGGCTCTAAAATGCCTCTGCTATACAGCAGAAGAGATCCTTGCCCAAGGCACAGGGCTCTCAACATTTACTTGCTATTTTTTTTTTTTTACACAATATCAAAGGAGATTTATTTTTCCCCCCTTGCCAAAAACAAAGTCTGGTCTAGATTCTCAGCTGCAGCTGAGAGCACTGGGAGAGAAAGTAGCTGCAGCTCATTGTTGCAGCTGACTAATCTTGTAGGACAGTTTCAAATGTTCTCAGTTGTCTGCAGCTGCCACTACTATTTCTTCATTTGGGAGTCTGAACCAAAAAGCCAAGCTCTGGATTCAGCAAGGGGAGAGTTGGAGACCACTTAATGGGTTTTATTCCTCTAAGCACAAGGCCAGGCTCGGCTCACAAATTCCAGATATGGTCTTTATTGACGTTTCCATAGTTCGCCAGATGAAGCTAAACAGATGACACAAGAACCTTTAGGATCCCACTGTCCAGGGATGGGACATTGCCATTCTAATCCCTCGTGTGCGTGTTTTTCATCCAACATGGACAGAGGCACCAACCACAGAGTTCTAGACCTTCTGGCCTTGCTGGAGGGAGCAACAATGTTAATGTGAACAGGAGGAGTCACCTGCTCCCCCCATACCACATCATGTGAATGACACAAATGGAAACAAAACTGGTATTAGCCTTGACTGTGTGCTATGTATAAATAGTACGAAGCGGACTGGGCAAAACAGATTGTGAATCATCATTACTGTGAAGTCAAGCTCTTTATGGTTCTTGTGCTAACTGGACCATATTTTTACTCCTAATCTCAATCTGTTTGAATTAGCTCTGCTAAAGTGAACAGAATGATACAGGTCAGATCAATTATTATGAAAAATTCAATTATGATGGTGCCATATGAGGCACTATAAAAAGAACGCAGCTGTACACATGGTTGACAAAAGCAACAACAGTTAAAGGCACAAATGTCCGTGACATTGCAACATCCTTTAGTCTCTACACAGGCCATGTCGAGAGGAGAAAAAAGTGTCTCTAGTTGTCCTTTTTGAAAAATTGCACTAGCTTTCAAATGTCCCCCTCCACCACTCTCCAAAAAACCCACAAATCATCTCCTCATGGAAGTTGCATGGAGCATCGAGAGTTTCTTTTCAGAGGAGGAGCTGATCTTCTTTGCGTCATGAAAGTTTTCACCAAAAATAAATATTAAAAAAAATCAGATTTGCCCAACATTTCCTAAAACAAAAGAGTTTCCTTGTTTCCCTAGACTACGAGGCTCTAAATCCTTGTGCATGAGCAGTCTTTTAAATGATGAGTGACAGAGCACCTTGCACCAGCTAAGATGAATTGGCAGGTTAAGTCAAATATGCATCAGCATGTGCAAGGCTGGGACTTGGACGTCCAAGCACAGAACCTAAGAGGAGGAATGCTGCATGCGCTGGAGATTCATCCCTTTGCCTAGGAATGGGGGGCAAATTTCTGCTCATCTCAGACTCAGGATTGAAGCAAAGCCTGCTGAGTAATACTTAAGTCTTGAAAAATCCAACAAAATGGAAAATTTCCCACCCCGTGCTTTGATGTCACAGGAACCAGGTCTCTCAAAAAAAACTGGGAAGAGGAAGAAGACCTTATTATGCCTTGGTAAAGAGGAGATCTGGCCAAGTTTGTGACACCAGCCTCCTAGCTCCCCTTGCGCTTTCATCACCTAGACCAGTGATCTCCAAAGTGGGATGCACAAGGTGATCCATTGGGCTGCATGAATCAATATTAGGATTTCAGTAGCACCTGTATATTAGTTATAAATAACTATACACATATATATTGGAGATGCGTGCTCAAAAATCTTTGCAGATAGGGGTGCACAAATAAGTTTGGAGACCATTGACCTAAAGGAATCCCCCCTCCCTGGAGCAGTTTCAGCCCAAAAGTAGCTGCTACAGGGATGCCCACTGCCACCCCTGTAAAGCTGAGGGAAGGTGAGGGCAAGACCATCCATTAGCCCCTGCATGGGAGAGGAAACGCAACTGGCAGTCATCAGCACAGTGAAATCTGCTATGCAAAGCACTATCCTGGTTACAGAGGAAATCAGCCAGGGAAACCCCAAATTCAAGAGAAAATGCATTTTCTTAGTGCTACTCATTGATAGGAGGAGGTAAGTTGCTTCTAGAGAGAAACACTGTGTCCCAGAATTCTCTTTCAGGCTAGAATGAACTAGAAGGGAAGCGACCAGGGCTAGAACATGAAGCTAAAGCCTCTGAGAAGTTGCCATCAACTCAATACACACATAAAAAACACAAACCCTCAGTGGATTGACCAGTGTTCAAAAATTCATCCAAAGGATGCTCTTCCACGTCAAACTGCATTGGCACACTCCTTCTGCACAGGCTTCCAGATGGTCCATCTTTTTAGCCCTTCCTTTATTTTAAGCAGACAGCCTGAGGCACAGTAGGACCATATCGTTGCTACATTTTAGAGCAGAGAAAATAAAAGTCCTCATAGAAAAAAAAAAGAAATTATTTTTCTAAAAATAAAAAAAAACAGATTTCTCAGATTTCCTTTTATTCTTATTCTTCCACACACAAACACATGCTTTTTAGAGAGAATAGATCAGCAGAGATTTAAAGGAACCTCTTGATGTTTCATAGTCCCTGTTTTGCAGTCGCTGATTCGGAGACTAATATTTTCTTCAAGTCTAAATTATGCACTCCATGCTAGACAGCTTCAAGTGCAACAGTACAGAGCCTATACATTATCAATCTGTTTCTTAAATAGTTTTCAAGGTTTTCAGAAAGGAACCTGTTAAAATGATTTCACACTATCAGTTTAAAAAAATATACTAATTTGTCAGGGTCTGCTATGGAACTGATTGACTTTAGGAGGCAAACCTTAAATGTTGATAATGATGTACTGCTTAAGTGTAATGCTAGAGCAGGTGTTAATACCAAGGCAAAAAAACCTGGCCTTGCACCTCCAGGGGTTTCAGGCCCGCGAGTTGCACAAGCTGGTTTTCCTGACATCATGTTCTAAAAAAGGACGGGGAAATACTCAAGAGCACGCACATACTGTAGGAAGCAAAATGCTTTTTGCCATTTCTCTTTTCCTCTTTCAAAAAGCTGCTTGACAGGACATCTGCAGAAGGGTGGGAAGGATCTCCCAAAGACACCACACTCCAGATTTGAGCTGTGAGTCATGTGGCTCTTTCCTGTCCTAGGGCTTCCAGGCACATCTCCCATCAAAAATACATGGCTTAAGCAGACACTCAAGAAACCTTTATGCTCGTGTGATGAAAGAAGCTGTTGGTTTAGGAACCCAGCAGTAGGTCTGTTCACATGTAATCCTCGCTTGTGCTTGGCCCTTCATTGAAAGCTCACCCATGGAAGATGCTAAGGGGAGCAACAGTCAATCAGAACCACAAAGCCACTCAGTCTCAAGAAAATACTTGGGTGTCAGTCAAATAATACAGGTGTGAAAATGATTTTAGACTAAATTCTTCCTCAGGACGTGATCTCCAAGGGTGAAAGCTTGGCCACACCAAGGCCAAGAGCAAAACTCCTGCCGACCTCAGCAGAACCTGGCTCCCACCCTAAGCAAACTTTTCAAGTCTCAGTCAAGCTCTTCAGCTGCAGATGTTCATTTCTATTATTTTTGTAGCCTTTTTGTCTCACTAAAGGGATCCTTCCGTGGTGGCCATTCAAGAGCTGTTGACAAGATGGAAGAAATTTAATTTGCAATTGAAAAATAAGCCTATAAATTAATATTTTTTTCAATTAAAACCAGTATGTCTATGACATGCGCTCCAAGAGTGTTGGTGTCTGGCCAGTGGAAGAGCCACAGAATCACAGAATTGTCATGGTTGCAAAAAGACCTCTAAGATCACTACATCCAACTGTCAAGCCAGAAAAACAAACAAACAAACAAACAGGAACAAAACACTCCACAAAACACAAAAAAGACCCTCTGAAGTGTCTCATCTACCAGTTTTTAGAATACCTCCAGGGATGGTGACTCCACCACCTCCCCGTGCGGCCTGCTCCAGCACCTGACTACTCTTTCAGTAAAGAAATTCTTCCTAATATCTAATCTAAATAGAGTCCCACATAGGTCAAACCCTTCCGGGACTGGGATTGTGCTCTGTTCTATTTCTGCATAGCACCTAACCCTACAGGACCCTGCATCTGCAAGGGGAGCCTTCCAGGGACCGTGGTAAAAGCAATTACAGATACAAGCATTCTGATTTTTGTCTTGTTGACTTTCCTTTTGCCAGCATTGTTTGTCATTCCCAGCAGACCCAAGGCATTTTTTCCTCATGGGAATGAGCACTGTGTGATGATGATGTCAAAGCACTCTCCTGTTTTACATTTGGAACAACAGTAACAAGTAAAAAATGAACTCTCAGTTTTACAACAAGTTTTGTAACTTCTGATGATTTGTTTTAAAGCCTCTGCTTCTGAAAACCAGTGGTTACAGCAGTCTCCATTCTTGCTGTCAGAAGGAAACATCTAGTCTACATGGCTACAGGATAGAGCTCAAAACCACAACCCTGAGTGTGTCAAAAATCTGGAAAACAAAGATCAGTCCATGCTGGACTAGTTTTGCTCTTTGAGATCACTGTGGACCAGCTAGGTCATCATGGGTCTGTCAGTGATGAGCACTCATCGCAAACCAGCTCCATGGCACCCGGCCACAAGAGCAGAAGAAACCACAGTGTCTACCAGAGGAAAAGCTGGGACAAATTCACCCAAGAAATCAGCGACACCAGTAACCATAACCAATGTCTATTCCCATTGCTCATTGTGTTAAAATGTCAAGAAATTTTCCCACAAGAAGATTTTTCTCCCTGAATGCCACAGGTTCAGTACTCATCTCTCTACTGATACCCAGAAATCTGCACCATATCCTTGCAATTGTGAAATCATTCTCGGCAACAAGAAACACAATACACTTTGAAGGAAAGAAAATAAACTAGGTCTTCCTTCTACCTTCACTCTCCACATGCTCTGACATTTTCATGCAAGTGGAGCAAGGACATGTCCTTCTCGTTTTTAGATGCCAAGTTGGTCAGCTGCCACATTATTAGAGCCCACAAATCTCTGGCTTCATCCAAGGAAGGAAGTCAGGCTCCAGTGAAGGCAAGCTGCATTCAACTTGCTCAAACATGCATATTTCAAGCGCTCTCTTCTCCCACAGTCCAAAGGACAGTGCAACACCATCCAGATAGAGTCTTAGTGTAACAGACCAAAGTGGTTGCTTATGTTAAGGTTTGGTTGAAGCCACTAAAGGCAGATGTGAATTTTAGACCTCAAGAAAAGGAGGGCTACTTGAACCTCTGGCATCTGCAAAGCTTTTGTCCCAGGACACAGGGGAATCTTGAGCTTTTGTGTCATTTTCTTCACTCACTTTTTTCAAATGGTCACATGGATTGCCCATTGACAGCTCAGCATTGCTGACATCAGGCTAAAGTAACTCCACTGGGGTCATTTTAAGGCTTCTTCTTGTCTGTTGTACCACCCATGTGATTACAAACATGCTATGTGTCTGAGCTGGTGACAATCAGTAAGGGCTGAAAATTGTATTTGATACTAAATGTGCATTTCTTGAATCCATCCACCCTTTCCAATTGCACCAGGGCAGGAGAATGGGCAAGCTGTACTTCTGGAACAAGATGGAAATAATACTAACAACTACAGGAATTAAAGTCAGCTCTTCTGGTCCTCCAGAAGAGTTATGGGCAACAGAGGACAGGGCAAGCTTGAAGGCAGGGCTTCTGGAGACTTAAAAACGTTCCTGTAGAAGCAGATGTAGGATGGCCTGGATGCACAAGCTTAAATCTACTTTTGGAGGGGTTTTCACAGCAGTGTGGAACAATAAATAAAGTCTTTAGTTGCATTCAAACACACCTCAAGGAATGTCCAGTTTGCTGGATGTGTTGGTTATCTTCAGTTTCACAAGTTTGGAGAATATTTTGCTGTAAGGCTAAGCTTTGCCAGAAGGAGAACTTTACAGGCAAATGACTTCTACATCACTCTCGAAGGATCAGCCCAGAGTCACGTAAGATTTCTCCTTCTTTTCTCTCTTCACCTCAGATCAACCCCTTGTAAGAAGTCTTAGGTATTGCAGACATCTATGAATCATTTGTGGCACCCACACCATGCACGTAGCCACCTGAAGTGAGCACCAGCAGAGCCAAGGTTTGTGCTGCAGGAAGGACACAGTGTTCCCTCAGCTGCATGTCTCACTCCCTCAGCAGCTACCATCAAGGCTGTACTTTCTGCTACGGACACCAAAGGAAGCTGAAAAAAACCAACCCACTTCTATCAAATAAAAAAAAAAAGAAAGCGGAAAAAAGGGTTTTAAATGAATAAATGTACTGAATAAATATGGAGGTTTTGTAGAGCTGAGTAGCTCAAAGCTGATTTCCCCTGGACCAAAGTACAGCTTCTAATGTCACCAAACCTCATCCAGAACAAATTCAAAAACCCCCTATTCTTCACATAAAGGGAAATGGGAAGCCCCCTCTGATTTCTGAGCAACATGCTTTCCTTTCTAGCTATTTAAGTCCTTTGCATTTTAAACACCTTCCTCATGTGAGCAGCTATTCAGAAGCAGGTGATGTCTGTGGTGTACCAAAACCCAGGTGCCCTGACACACACTTGTGCATGACCACAAAATGAGCTTGAGAAATGATGACAATGTGAAAATACTAGATAGCACCAGCAAGAACTGGGATTTCTTTGGAGGGAGCAGTCATTTTTCTCCCCACACCCCAAGAAAAAGTTGAACGTACAGGAACTGGGAGAACACATGACTGAGGTCAAGAGTAGTTCATAAATCTCCACACTAGCCAGGAGACGCCTATCTGCAGGAGTAAGGACCTAGAAGACCTGTGTGGTTAGAGAATGGCCACATTCTCGTCAAAACAACTGACAGAATTCTTGCAAGAAGTCCCACCATGCCGGAAATTATACAAGCTTTTTCATAGTAAGCCTACGGTTTCAGGTTCTTTTTCACAACAAAATGTTGTTCCTGGAAAAAATTAGATTTATTAAGATTGAAGTTTCTCATAGAAGTCTGTAGGAATAAGCAGCAGCCTGGTGCTTCGATGTCTTCTGGGAAGACACACAGACTTAAATTCCCGCTACAACTCAGCTCATGGACTTGAACGTAGATTTTACACCATTGGGTTTACTCCCTCATCTGGGATATAACTCTCTCCTCCCCAGCCTGAGCTGCTTCTTCTTGAGGCTTGTGGTTATGTCTAAGATACTGAGCTTGGCAAGGTGGTGTGATGTGGTGGTTGAGGCATTCCCTTTGAGAGATTTGCATGTTGTGAGGGCTCTGACGACCGCCACCAACCACAGAGAAGAAGTTCCCTAGTACTTTTCTTTGGTGATCCTACTTCCAGTTTCACTTCCAAGCTTGTGACCCTGCTTCCGCAATCCCATAAACTCTGCTGTCATCTACCAAGCACCATCAATCCCACTAGGCTCTGCATCTTCTGCTTGTGAAATCACTTTTTTCCTCACTGGTTACCTTGCTGTTTCAGGGCACATTTTTCCCTGGTGATGGATCACAGAATCACAGAATGCTAGGGGTTGGAAGGGACCTCTAAAGATCATCTGGTCCAGCTCTCCTGCCAGAGCAGGATCGCCTAGAGTATATCACACAGGAACATATCCAGGCAGGTTTTGAAAGTCTCCAGAGAAGGAGACTCCACCTCTCTGGACAGCCTATTCCAGTGTTCTGTCATCCTCACAGTGAAAAAAATTTTTCTCATGCTTACATGGAACTTCCTATGCCTCAACTTGCACCCATTGCCCCTTGTCCTGTCATTGGGCATCACTGAGAAGAGCCTGACGCTATCCTCTTGACACTCGCCCTTCNCTTCTTTCCTTCAACCAGTTCACAATCCACCTCACTACGCAATCATCCAGACCGCACTTCCTCAGTTTAGCTGCAAGGATGCTGTGGGAGACAGTGTCAAATGGTTTACTGAAATCAAGAAAAACCACATCCATTGCTCTACCATCATCTATTCACCTGGTTATGTCCTCATAAAAGGCTGGTTAAACATGACTTCCCCTTGGTAAAACCATGCTGACTGCTCCTGATGACCCTCTTATTCTTGATATGTCTAGAGACAGCGTTGAGGATAAGTTGTTCCATTACCTTTCCGGGGATGGAGGTGAGGGTGACCAATCTATAGTTACCCGGGTTCTGCTTCTTGCCCTTTTTGAAGACTGGAATGACATTTGCTTTACTCCAGTCCCCAGGCACCTCTCCTGTCCCCGATGATTTACCAAAGATGATGGAGAGTGGTTTGGCAAGGACTTCTGCCAGCTCCCTCAGCACCTGCAGGTGCATTCCATCAGGGCCCATGGATTTGTGGATGTCCAGTTTGCTTAATTGCTCCCTGACCCAGTCCTCATCAATCAAGGAAAACTCCTCCCTAATCCTGACTTCCTCTGAGGTCTCAGGAGTCTGGAGCCCCTAAGGACAGTCTGCAGCAGCATAGACAGAGACAAAGAAGGCATTCAGTAACTCCGCCTTCTTTGTATCCTCTGTCACCAAGACATCCACCTCATTCAGCAGTTGGCCTACATTGCCTCTAGTGTTAGTTTTTTCTGCAATGTAATTGAAGAAGCCCTTTCTGTTATCCTTAACCTCCCTTGCAAGGCTGAATTCCAAGGAGGCCTTAGCTTTCCTAGTTGCCTCCCTACATCCTCTGACAACAGTCTTACACTCCTCTCAAGCTGCTAGCCCCCCCTTCCATGATCTATAGACTCTCTTCTTCCACTTGAGTTTGCCCAGCAGTTCCCTACTTAACCACATGGGTCTCCTGGCTCCCTTTCTCAGTTTCCTACTCGTTGAAATGCTCTGATCTTGAGCTTGGAAGAAGAGGTCCTTGAATGTTAATCAACTGTCTCGGGCCTTCTAATTACCTTCTAATACCTTGTCCCATCATCAACAATTTGTTCTCACCTAACCCAGCTTATAAATTATGTTTCTGACTCCACTGCTGGATCTTTGCATTGTTTCTCATTGTGACATTTTCTCATCGTGCAGTAAACGCAGCGTTGCACCCTGAACATGCTAAAGCGAAGGTCTGATGAGCTCTTATTTTCACATTTTTGGCCATGGCACAAATTTTGTTTCAGAGCTGTTCTGTTCCATGTTTTCAGATAAAGTCTTCAGCCAGCTACATTTACAGGCAACACGCATGCTGTTCTCTAAGCAAAGTACTGATAATGAACAATCTACGACATAATATTGCAAATTTAAGACTGCATTTAGGGAGTCATTCCAGAACATCACACAGCTTTCTGAAGATGAGGCAATGACAGCATTGCAGGAATTTGTTGCAGCAGTTTTGCTTATTGAAAAGGAGGACTCTTGCAAGTCAGTGCTTCTTTCTGAGGAAAGCTGTTTCTGTACAACTTTTGAATACAGAAGCCAATGAAGTCATGTAACTCCCTCATCATTTGCAACACATTTCAACACCTCACTAGATCACAGTCATAACCTGTCTCACTTCTTATCTTTATAGGCATCTATTCTTTTGAGACTGCAGTCAACTGAAAAGCAGTGAATTGCATGCTCTAAATAACCTCTCAGATATGTACGTTTAATCCGGAAATCATTTTGCTCTTAGTTTGCAAGGACTATAACTGTCCACAGTGGAGCATCTGCTCTGCTCCCTGGATTAGAAAGGATTCAGTAGGAAACCACACTGTCAGCCTCATAGCAGATGGCGACAGCATAATTCAAATAACCTCTGTCTTCATACTCCACCCAAGACAATACAACATCAGGTCTCTGTAAGAACAACTGATGCTCCCCATGCTAACTGGAGCAGACGTTGCCCTGCCTGGTGGCTCTCTATAGCTCCCACAGTGTGTCCACACTGGCCTAGAGAACAGGGCATTTCTTCTTTCCCTAAATCCACAGGCAAATGATACCTTCTCTTACAACTTGCTAATCTCATATGGCTAAGCAACAGTAAATGCCAGCCTGGGAGACCTGAGCAATCTGTGTATCAGTAGGAGACTGCTTCTGTCAAACGACCAGGGAGGCTGTGACATTTTCTAGCCAAGCAGAAAAAGGGAACTAAGATCTCTCTTAGTCTCTGGATGACCTGTGACAGGACTCTCAGGTCTGTGCCCACCTTCCCCACTTTTTCACGGACAGCTCAAGGTCTCCAGGTGAGCATCTGCTCTACCAGGTGCTGTGGCTTGGTGGCTGTTCTCCCTTTTCACCAAGAGGTGGAAGCAGAGTCCCCTTACCCTCCAGTCATACAGGACTTGCACTAACCCCCCACATTTATTAGCTCAAAATTAGGGTCTCCCCACTTATATGCAATAAGAAGTAATGTTTGTCTCAAGTTAAAATGTTCAGACAAGACTTTTCACTCCCTGATGTCTGCATAGGCAATGCTGAGAGTTCTCCCTTAGCGCTGGGGTACACGATACTCCAACAAATCAAAAAAATGCAGCAGTTCAGCACCATCGGTGCAATCATCATCTCCCAAGACCAAATAGCTCGGTTGGTTGCGTGGAGGAGATCGCTTGTGCAAGCACATAACTTGGCCCTGTTGCAGAGCCCAGGCTTGAGATCTTGCAGCACGAGGAGCTAAAAGAGCACAGAGCAATGCTGGGAGCAGAGGGATGACATCCCTGCACAGGGAGTAGAATCCCAGGGGATCAGGTCCCTACTCCTGCACACAGGAGCAAGGGCAGCTGTGCCCTGGGAAACTCGAACTGCAGATTAAAAACCAAACCCAGCAAAGCTTTTACAGGATGTGACACATGTTCCTTCTTTACTCGCGCCCTCTGGACAAAGGAACCCACATATTGAAATTGTGGGTACATAGCAAGATTATTTTCTGAATATTATTAAAAATATAGAGCTAAATATTATTATTTTCTAACATGGTGCGCCATAAGTGACTTTGAAACATTGTACCACAGGTATTTATTTATCTGTGGTGTTTAGCCAGTGCCGATCACCCAAATGAAACATGTGAATTCAAGAATCAAAACCGGAGCAGAGCTAGCTCTTATCTCTGCAGTCCGGCTTCTTGTTGTTGCTTCACATTTTCACTCACAGTGCTTTCTTTGCCCTCACTTCCCCCCCACAAAAAAACCCCAGTCGATTCCCACGCCGTACAGTGCAGTTCTTCAGAGCTTTTATCATTTTTACTCAGCCTAGGAATTAGCAGCACACTATTACTATAGATCTGCACGCGCAGCGGAAGCTGCAAAGCACAATTTAAAAAAAAAAAAAAAAAGCAACAACTGGAAGCCAAAGTTACCACTAAACATTCAAGTTGCAAAAGTTTCAGTTATGCAAGCACACATTTCCGGGGTGTGAATATCTGACACACAGTAAATTAGGTAGAGAAGGAAGTTAATAAATGAACACAACCAGCGTAGTTGGAAAGTAAGTGGATTTGAAACTTTCTTAATAAAATCAGTCATTCAAACCTCTGTGCTTTGAGTCAGCCCGCGTGGAGCATCTCAACTCTGCAGCTGTGCACAAATGCAAACACCTCTGGAAACCCTACTAAGGAAAAAAAAAAAAGGATATATGGGTTCCCTGGATTTCGTGGAAAATAAATATGTATTGCAGGGAGGATTTCCTTTCATCCATTTCAAAATACTGTGCCTGTTACCTTAAAAAGAAAAAAACAACCCCCCAACCATTTAGTCTATCTTTGAGAGAAAACCCCGGGCTTCTTTCCCCATCCCAGTCTCCATGGGTCCCAACAGAGGGGCTCCAGTTTGCAGATGCTTTGATTCTACTGGGGGCACTAAATTGTTCCTGGTAATGAACCGTGGCTCCCCAGTACCGAGCAGAGAGAATTATGTCTTCCTCAAAAGTCCTGCATGCACTTTGGCCAGTGTAGTCCTGGACAGGGCTGACCGTCACCACTGCCTTTGGACCAGCACACCAGCTCTTGGGACCCCAGGTCTCCTCCAGCACTGCTGCCATTCTACCTTCCCTTTTTTCCATTCCATATCTCCCGTATGGATTCCATATCTCAAATCTGTCGTATGAGTATATTCCATCTTTGCTGCCTCCCCTTTGGGCTATTCAGGTCATCATAGAGGGCATTTATGAAGTGGCATCAGCTTTTCCTCTAAAGACAAACTCTTCTTTGGAAGCATTGCAGTTGAGTTTAGACCTGCTTGTCTCCTGTAGAGCAAGTCCAGTCTGCACCCTCAGTGTCAAAACCAAAGAGGAGGGCTAAGTCACTCAAGATTTTAGCAAGCAAAGAAAGAATTCTGCAGTTAGTCCATGATTTAGCATAAATTTCCTGTGTATTTTCTATTTTTTTCTGTATGCTTTCTGCTCTTCATTGCTTTTCATCCCTCATCACAACTACCTTCTCCCAAATTCCCTCTGCGTGAAAGTTTTACAGAAGTCTGCTGAACTGAGTAGCAAACCAAACTGATGTTTTGACTGTCTCAATTTGGTCCCTGTTATCAAATCCTGAAAAAACTCCACAGATCTCCACGGCCAAAGTCGTTCAAGAAAAACTAAAAACAAACCAAGTAATACAAACTCCACATCCAAAAATAACCACATCTCCACCATTAGTGGTTTGGTTGTTCTTGGGGAATCATGGTTCAACCAAGTCATACTCTGTCACTCTACAAGCAGGATTTGATTTTTCAGAGAAACCAGATTTAAGCAAAGTTCTCAGACTTTTTACGGAACATAAACCACAAATTAAAGCACTGACACTTGTGCTTCTTGGTTTATTACCTAGGTGTATTCAGCACTTCACAGGAAAGAATGATCTCCCCTATATGTGTGGGACATCCCAAGGATTGGTCCCTAAGCAGTGGGGGATCTCCGTCCTCAAGGATGTCCTGACTCACCTGGACACGGCCCCCAGCAGCCTGCTGTAGCTGCAATGTTAGCCCTAGGGATCTCCAATGGCACCTCCATACTCAAGGTTTTCCATCACTAAACTATATCCAGGCTGATATCACAACAGATTCTGCCTTTTTTTTTTTTTCTCCTCAGGACAGTCATCAAGGTCTTGGTCAACCAAGTGCCTGTTCAGTGTCTATTTAAAGTCGGTGCATGAGTGGGACTTTGGCCTAAACAACCACAGTTCGGAAGTCCAGTTGAGGCCACCCGTTCCACCACACAGGCTTTTTCCTTTTAATTCCCCATCCCCAGTGCTGATTTAGAGACCCGGAGACAACAATGCAGCACAGCCCTACCATCTACAACATTCCTCCCTCCATAGATAGCAGGAGGCAGCTGGACACCAGGGTTTGCCATGAGAGAGGTTCCTCAAGGGGGTTTTGGCAGACTGAGGTGGTACCTGCAAACAGAAGAGACCTGCAGCCCCTGCTCTAGTCCCTGCCTTGCTGCAACCTCAGCCTGCAATGCCGAGGCCACTAGCAGATGTTGGATCCTGGCGCGCCTGCATTTTTTTCTCCTTTTCACTTTAAGAACAGCATCTGGTTGGCATGCTCCCAAGGTTGTTATTCAACTTTGCGACCGGCCTCTTTAGTGGCATCAGACAAACCAGGCAAATTCTGCATTACGTGGCTTTTCCAAGTGCTATCTTAATTTCATTTGTGCGCAACCTCTTGTTTACATGACTACTTCCGTAAAGCCTTTTTTTAAAAAAAAAAAAAAAAAAAAAGTCCTTCCAAAATAAGCCATTGCTTATTGCAAGGTAAAAAATCAAGCAAAAACAATGGGTGTGAGGATGCGAAAACAAGTCGTGCATCGGGACAGGGAGCCCGAGCAGGAGCCAAGGATCCGCAGCTGTTGTGCAACACAGGGCTGGACACAGCTCGGCCAACTCCAGCGCTGTGACCAAACGGCACTTCTGCCACGGGACCAGGGCCAGTGCTGGAAAAAGTTCATCAGCACGGAAGTTCATAAAAACACAAAAACCACGCTAGCAGGGCCTGTCTCCTGCAGAGCCGCACGGGAGCGTAATGCAAATACCACCAACAATTTTAGTAATTTTTTAAAATAAAAAATAATACACGGCCACCAATCAACCCAGGCCAGGCCCTTGCTATGGAAATCACGTTATTGTCAATTAGCAGGATATCCAAACTCACCGGCCGGTTTTACTCCTGCTGATGTGTTCCATGTACATGTTGAGATGTCTCCCATTCAGTCTGCTTTGCAGGACAGATATGACGCCTTCATGGGAGCCAAACGTACCTCACCTGCATGAGATTCAATGTTTAAAATTTGCCAGTTGAGAGCAAAAAAGGCTGGACTAGGTTTTTCCCAGGATTGCCCACCAAGCAATTACATTATCACCCCTCACTGTTGCCAGGGCTTAGGTCAACCTGCATCTTTGCAATGGCTTGAGTTGTCACCATCTCAATAGTGTGTTTTGATAGCTCTCAGAGCTCCTCAGGCTTCTTTCAAACTGTCAGGAGTCAAAGGTGTTACCATGGCTGTTTTTCATTCAAATAGGGACATGAGAGGGCTTTACTGTTTGTCCACCATGCCTCTCTCCCACTAGCACAGGGTCCCAGAGAGAATTTTTTGACTTTAAGAACCTCTAACGCCTTCCTGATGAGTTTATCCCAACGTAATTTATCTTTCAAGATCTAACTCCAATCATTTGACCTCATGAACCATCTCTACCTATCTGAAGGCTCAGGTCTCCTGATGGTGACATCAGCAGCAGAAAGAGGAGATGGTGGCATTTGCCTTCTCCTTTTAATCCTACTGACCCAAAACTTCTTCTCATTTACTTTTACTTCCTTGCCAGTTTTGAATAATTCCTAACATCTCATTTGACATCCATGGTTCTCTGTTTGCTATTTCCATCTCTTGTAGACTGTTTCACGGCTCAGTTTGGACTCTACTTTGAATGAAAGTCAAGCTGTCTTGACTTCCCCTCTAGGCCAACCTGGCTCTTTCGCCAGCACAGTCTTCCTTAATGGTTTGGACCGTCTTGTGAAAGATCCATAAGCAAGTCTCTATAAGCTGGGACCAAACAGCACTAATTCCTACACTGATGCCCAGTTTCATTTTGTGTTGAGCCGATGTTTAATAGATTTAATTTGCACTGGGAGACTTTCCGAGGTGGAATTACCATCTACAACATTTAGCAATTCCAAGAGCATTTTATAATTCTGACAGCCTGCATCACCCTCCAGCCTGCCATGGTAAACACGCTCTTCCCTTTCCCTCTGTTGCAGATGGCAAATTAGGCAGTCAGGGAGGTTTTGTGTTTGTTCTCTAGCATGAGCCAAATGCTATTATTCCTTTTTTTTTTTTTTCTTTTTCCTGGAAGGACGTTGACCTGCAGGCATTCAAGAGAATTTCTCTCCTCCCTCTCCACGTTTTAAGTGGCTTGGTAACAGACACTGTTTGCAAGGGGAAGGATCCTGGAAATGAAGTGCCTTTCTAGAGTGGGTCTTTGAATTCAGTGGTTTGACGTTGCAGGAAAGCTGTCCTACCTGATTTCAGCATTGCCATTTGCAAGCAGAAGCCAGCAGCATTAGTGCAAAGTAAGGTCACAGCTGGCATGGCATTGGGTAAAGGTTGGACTAGAGCCCCCCATATGGCTCTTCTGATCTAAATTCTCTGATCCTAAACTCCATCCTCTCCCCTCCACTAGGCACTTCACCAGATTGCTTCAGTTTGCCTCCACGTCATGATGCTGTGGCACACAGACACATGGCTTCCTCTTAGTCCCCTCTTTCTGAGACAGTCTAACACAGCCACATCCTGCCTGAAACCAATTGAACACATCCATTCAATAGAACAGCCAATGTCCCACAAACCTAAGCTCTCCCAGGTACATCCCACAGGAGCAGTTCCCTTCTTTGATGGGCTCTGCCTTCCCCCTGAGACAACGTATCCTTACCTACACCTTGATCATGCAGTGATAGACATGTATCAACATATTGTGAGTGTTGGTGCTCGAGGACAGGAAACTACAAGGCGGTGATGTAGCTGCTGCATCCCTCTCACCCCTTCAGTCTTGTGCAGGGCTCAGCTGCAGATGATGAAAGAAGCAGCAACGACTGACATCATCTCTGGTGTTAGGGAGAGATGGGAGTTGACAGCCCAGAGCAGGAGAAGAGGGTAAAACTCAGCCCCTCAGCCAGGGCTGTCCGTGGGCAATGCTTATGGACCCGCAGCACTCCAGCCATTACAGGGACTGTGCCAGGGCTCCTTGCTAATTAAGAAAAAGACCTATTTGAATAGAACTGGTTTTCTGAAGATTTAAAGGTTCACAGACTGGGGACATGGGGTGTAAAATTATTTTTAAAGGTGCAAGAGATCATTTATGTAAAAACTCCACAGTCACACTTCAACTACTTCCCTTTCTTTTCCAAAAGGCAAGTAAGTGTTCCACAAACTGTAACAGACATTAGTTTTCCACAGAAGGAGAAAACAGTGAAGATTCCTGCAAAATACAAATAGCACAACAAACACAATTAATAATTAATAGTAATAAATACCAAGTTCACAGGCTGCAGAAGCAGCAGTGGTGATTTCTACCAGGTGATCAGCTACAAGGTGTTTCATTATCTTGCTCTTTCCCAGCCCCAACACCCTGTACTGCATTGACTGGAGCCCATCTAGCTGGAGTCATCCGTAGCAGGCTCCATTGACTCTTGCAGGAACAGCATCGGTTTTCACCCCAAAGAGAAGGATCTGTTCCAGGAATAGCTCCTCTATCAGACAGGATAAAAAGACACCACATTCCTCCCCCCAAACCCTGTCTAATCATCCATTTGGTTACTGCATCTAACCAAAAAGATGGCTCATGAGCACTTAATTTCCAAACTATATTTAACAACAGCCCCAGGCCCCGGCTTCAACAGGCTTTAAATTTGGTGTAAGTATTTATAGTTTCAGGAGTAACTGTGGTTTGCATCCAGCAAGCAGATGGGGAGATCTTCCATGGGGGCTCTGCACAGCGATGAGAGCGCTCCAGGGAAGGAAAAGTCACTTCTAGTGCTATGGCTGCTGAACTGAAACTAGGGGGAAGCAAGAAGAGAACTGGATTTAGGAGTCAGAGATAGAGGGGTATTAAATATGTTATATTCAGAGGGGAAGCTCAGAGGGGAAGCAGCTGTAAAGCAATCCCAGCTTCAGAGTGAGCAGAAGAGTTCCCAAGATGCCTAATAGGGCAACCAGTCCATGCTATTTATACACCTTTGCACACACAACCACCCCACCACCACCCTGCCGATGGTTCAAGATGACAATCCCATTCAGTGTGCGCTTTCAGGCTGGGGAAGGAAATTGCTGTTAATCAATGGCAGCAAAGCCATGGGCTGGAGGCCAGGAGAGGAGAGCCACTAATGGGCAAAGCAGATGTTCCTCAAGCCATTGCAGAAGGCAGGCAGGTCCAGGGCCAAGGGTTAGCGGAAGCGATGCTGATCCAAGTGGAGAAAGCAGAGACACTCAGGAGGTTCAACGAGGCATTGGTGGAACTCGTCCTCTAGCTTCGCCTCGGACTGCACCTCCAGAAGACACATGTTGAGGCTGCTCCTTTTCCCAGGGATGAATGCACGCTTTGATCCCATGCATCTCCAGTTCTGCAAAGCCAGATCCATTCTACTGCTGCTGTTAATTGGACTAACTTCAGCAGAGCCCCACAGATTCGCAGCCTCTGCTGACCTGCCCCTGTATTTACAGCTCAGCCCTGGACAGGCGTGTTCCTAAAAGCTCATACAAAGCCAAAAGAGGAGCAAAGAGTAATGGAAAAGCCCGGATATCCCCCCCCACTCTCGGTTAAGCTAGTCATTGTTTTCAGTCCTATTGGGTTATTAACATATGTGTTTCTGCCCCCAGTTTAGGTACGCATGTGTTAAGCTACAAGAAGTGGGTCGCAGGTATGCAAGCTAGACCCTCCTCTTTTTCCTTTTTCTTAGTTTTATTTATTTTATTCTCCCCAGTCAGCAAAATCATATTTGTTTTTTCAGAACTCTACACCCAGATGTTGACCTTGCTTCAGATCAACCCAACACAGGGAGAACACAAACAGTGCTAAAGCTTCAGCTTTGGCTGGAGCCGTTCTGCAAGTTTGAACTCCCGTAGCAGGGTAAAACGCCACCTCTGAGCAATCGCTGTTCTAGGAAAAGGTGCAGCCCTTTCCATTATGTTTCCGACAACGACTGTCATACTGCCCAGAAAGATGCGGTCACAGCAAGAAGACGCCTTGTAGAGCAGAAGGGCTGACACGGGACTTTTCACCCAAGGCTGCTTATCCAGTCTTATTGCTACATCTCCATTTCACCTTAAAACCATGGGAGGGGAAGAAGTACAATGGAGCGGTGATACGAGGACTTGTGTATGCACATGAAATAATGTTCATGGTTTTCTTCACTTCTTCAAGGAGTAAGACTAAATGTAGAACTTGATGTGTAGTGTGCAGCTCCAAAGCATCACTCAGTTAAAATTATAGCAAATACAGTAAAAATCAAGTCATAAGATTAGTTTAAAGATCACTTGGAAGACAAGAAATAAGGAAAATCAAGTTACGGCTGCAGCAACAAAAAACTTCAGAAGAATACTTTTTTTTTTCCGTGACAGAGCACATTGCCCAAATGCAGCCATTTATCACCACAGCAAAAGATTTCAGCTCATATTTGCCACCAAGCACAAGGGTTTTCCCCCAAGAGGGTGGGACGAACAGAGTCAAAACCTTTTCTTTTAGACTATATAGAGCTTCTTCACCAAGAATAGACAGCTTGAACTTCTTCACTGCAATGATTTCCTCTTAAAATACCCAGAGAAGTCATCTAAATGCAAACAAGCCATGGAAAATGTTAGCCTGTTGGGGAACTTGGGAGAAAGACAACTGAAAACAGAAGTGAGAAACAGGGAAATTTTAGACTGTGGCTGCAACACAACAGCATCAAGAGATTTTTTTTTATCACTATTACTTTTAAAAAAATTACAAGAAGCAGCAGTCCATTTTATTTTCCCAAGGCCCCATGCAAGGGAGTTTGAGCTCTCAGGAAAGAAAACAACCATCTGTGTCCATGGCATGCAGAGGCATCTTGGTAGGGGCAACACAGACTCTCAGGAGCATGCACTAAACCATGCTAGCTCTCACTGTTCGAGCTGCCTCCAAAGCAGCTGTTAAAACACACTGTAAGATATCAAAGCTGCACTAATTAACTTCCTGCTTTAGTACTACTTCAAAGTCTTTCAGAGAGATCTCAAACCAGAGTTTTTGCAGGGCAGCTTCGAAAGGAAAGAGGTTTGGGGCTCATTCATCTCTGACTCCAAACACAATTGAGATTCTCCAGTTGTTGGTTTTGTTTAAAAGGGAGGTAAAAAAGGCTACATCCGTAAAACACTCTTAACACACAGCAGCACTTACCACAGCAGAAGGGACCAGCAAAAAGTCAAGTCAATCAAATCCTCCTCTAAGGTACCACCTGCAAGTGGACAAGCCAGTCTGATTCTTCGCAGTAACTTTACCTATAATGTCCAACTCCACTTCCCTGCAACGGTTAAAGCTGTGTAAGTGAACAGTGCAATTTGGGGTCTGGTCATTGGGATGCTGAAGGAAATCTCCAAGCAGCTCCCATCTGTGGCATGGGCAGGGATGGAAGTGATGGATGAGGCCAAACCCTTCCTGCAAGCAACAGGTGATACAAGGGGCTGCAGCCCCTGATCTCTATCTCCAAGTTCAGGTCGGACACAAGCAAACACTTCACCCAAAGAATATCATACATGGAGGCACAATCAACCTTTTGATCAACAGTCTGTAATAAGAACAAACTGCTGACCATTCTGGAAGCATGGAACACTTCTCTCCCACCTCAGAGTGGGTCATCTCTCCCAGTGAAACACACTGGCACAGGGAGCCTCACCACCAGCACCACCAGGAACTGTGGTGATGGCTAGAGCCAGCTCAAGCCTCGAGCTGCCATCTAAAAATGGCTTTTCTGATATTAGTCCCCTTGCTGGCTCATTGCTCATCCAGGGCTTTCTCAAGCTCCTGAATGACGCTGGGTTTTGATCCACCATGTATCTCTTTTTTTCAGTCTTCAGACATATGCTTCTGTGTTTGTTTATTCATTTGTTTTGATCTTTTTCTGGTCGGAGAGACATTTTCCCACATATCCGAGTCTGCCTCCACACCAGCATGCCAGGGTCTCCACGATCATCCACTTAATGACGCATTTCTTAGCCTTAAATCGCAAGTAGAGCATTAATAGCTTCCTCGTGTATCTGCCTGAAGCTTTATTTGCGAAGCCTCACTCCATCTCCATTACACACTATTAAGACCTACACACACACGAACTCTTGCCATGCTTTGTTTAAAACTGTTTTTCCCCAGAAAGAAAAAAAAAAAGTTGTCATGGCCAAAAATAGAACATTTTTCCACTCTGAAGAACAAGCAGCATTCCTGGGAATTCAGACAAATAACATCGGTCAGAAGATGTCTAACAGACACCAGCACAGTCTGAGACATCCCAAAGCTGCTCCAGTGTCCTCTGATGCGGGAAAGCATTTGGTATCCTTCTTCTACCCACTACGTAGAATAAAATCACAAGTGATGAGCCTGTTTCCACATCTTGCTCCATGAGAAAGTGTTGCTGCTCTCCAGAGGGACTTTGTTACAATCTTTTTTTTTTTTAAAAAAAAGAAATGTCTCCTGAATAAAATCTGATGCTGTTTAGAGCACAAGCCTTATCCTACCATCACTCTGTGCAATAATCAACACTGGCATTTTTAGCAAGGTCTATGTTTATTTCCTATTAGAAAATAAGCAGTATTTTCACATGACTTATGCATAAAAGTTATATAGTACAGTGGTTATGTTACAGTGATTAAAATTACATGCAGTTATAAAACTATACTCCATTGAAGTTTGTACAGAGTAGAAATCCAGGGAAGTTTTCAGGGAGACTAATACCTAATTTGCTCATTGTAGGCCCCTTCCAACTGAAAATATTCTATTCTTACTAGTCACAAATGACCAAATTTGAACTTCAATGGGAGATGATCTCAGTTTAACTGAATCTGTTTAGCATCATCCACTTTTGTTATACCAAGGCAAAGAGGGAGCTCCATTTTCAAAGACTTCTGGAGTATTCTGGGAGCCTTCAGGCTCTTTTCTGAGAGTGAAAGGAAGGAGAAATCCTGAGTTTCATTCATCTTCAGCTATGCTTAGATCCCCCCTGATCACTCTGAAGCCAACTTGGATGCTCAAATATTTTACTGGTGACTTTGCTCATCAAATACAGGTCAGAAAATCTGAGCTGGCAGCACATGCTGACAACCAAATGATTTGCATCCAAAGCTAATACACTGAGGTCCTTCAACGGAGCATCATGAACAAATAGTGCAAATAACACATCTTTGAGAAAATCAAAGCTTCCTCAACAGATGAGGAACTAAATGAACACAACTCTCTAAGCCAGGCCAGGCAGAGCATATTTGAGAGGTCCCTGATGGCCAGTTTTGATCGCTGGGACATCCTCAGAGAGTGAGCAGGTATGGCAAACCAGCTCCCTTTAAAGTGAGACCTTGACATTGGTCAAGCATGGATAAGTCCCTGTGATTTCAAGCAGCATCAGCTTCCTTCTGGCAGCTCTGCTACATTTAATTCCTGGATAATCTCTGACTGTATCAGCTTCCAGCTCTTTGGCCACAGAGATGTTGCTCTGCCTGCCTGTGCATCCTGGTCTCTTCTCATGAGAACAGAATCTGGAATAAAAACAGTGTTGGTAGCACTCAGCCCAGAGTCTTTTGGAGGTGAAAACATCCTCTTGATCCATTCACAGTGGGTAAAAAAAACTCCTATTCTATTAAATAGACTTGTGGGCAGATTTGAGAGCACAGCCTGGAAGCTCACTACCATTAAACTGAACAGGTGAGAAATCTTTCCAGTCCATGATGGGCTGTTTGATGGAGAAAAATCAATGCAACAATAAATCACCAACTAGGCAACACTTCTACATGGGAAAACGTCCATCCAAATGGGTGGTTCGCTGAGAAAGAAAGTGGGGCCGGCGCCAGCGTGTCATGAGGAGAGGAGGGCAGAAGCAGAGGAAGAGCTCTGCAGTCAGAGCACCACACCAGGGTATGGAGGAGAAACATCAGGTTTCAGTCACCAACAGGTTTCACAGCCAACACAAGAGCAAGAGTTGAACCCAAGGCACCAGCACCCTCACACCACTGCACACAGGATGTTCCATCTGTAGCAGTCACGAGAAGATGCCAAAATCTGAAAACATCATGTTTTCTTTGATTGTTCCCATATAGAAAGAAGGCTGGAGATCTTTAGTCCTTGAATTTTTCATTAGAGTGGAAAACCATCAGCATCTCAGCCCTACAAGCAACTCTGACGGCATGAAGGAGGAAGAAACCACCTAGACAAGCCAGTAGCCATCGTATGCTGTTTTGACCCATACCCAACCCCTGACAGAGCTGCAAGAAAGGTATTTCCATTTGTGGGGCATACAAGGGTTAGGTTATTCCACATTTAATACAAGTCCGTTGGATTAAAGCAAAGGCCCAAATGTGCACAAGTCCAGTGCAAAGCGGATGGGTTTTAGACTTTGCTTTTCCCTGGTCTTCTGGTGAGTGTCAGGGATGTGCTGGCAAAGACATTTGCCTGACAGATGAAAAAAAAAAATCAGTTCAGGCTTCTTATTTAGGATGTAACTCAATAAAATAATAATAATTACACGTTACCAGGAATCCAGCTAAATCAGAAAAGAAGGAAAGGCTGCAAGATGAGAAAACAGAGAGAAAACCTGCCTTGGTGTCCTGGTTTGAGTTAGAACAGAACAATTCTGCTCAGTGATTTTTACTTTTCAGCTCAGTTCCTTTAACTAACTGCACTTTCTGAAATTAGCAGCCTGTTTTCGCAGGCTGTGGCTGCTTCTAGCAGTGATAACGCCCGATGTTTAGAGTTAGCACCAGGGACTGGTGTGCAGACCAAGGCCACTGCTAGATCCTGTGTGCCGCATTGCGGGGTGCAGAAAGGAAAAGGCCACACCAGCGGGAAGGAGCAGACAGATGGGTGCCCTTAAACTGACCAGCGGGGTGTTCCATCCCATAGATGCCATATTCAGCTGCTGGGGGCCCTGGCTCGGTTGCTCTCGGCTTGGGGGCTCTTGCTCTGGGTCCTTGCTCGGATTCTTCCTCATTCCTTCAACAGCTGGAATCCAAGGAGGACTCTGTTCGTTCTACCTTCAATCTTGATCAGAGTGTTCCTGAATCCAGTACCAGAATCCAGCTCCTGAACTCGGTTCCCATCTGCTGCTGGGTCCTGTCTGGGACTTTCGCGGTGCCTGCTCCACAGCATCAGTGGTGACGGTGGCGTACTTGCCATCAGGGGCGTTTGGGTTTGATATTGGGTATATATTTGGATATATTCCATTTTCTTCTTATTATTATTTTCCATTTTCATTAAAGCTGTTCTAGTTTCCTTTTCTAATCGATAAGTCTCTCTTCCTTATTCTTTTTCTCTTCCCCTTTGGGAGGTGGGGGTGGGGTGAATCTGTTAGGTTTTGGGGCTGCCCTGACCCTAAACCGTGACACTTGGGAGCAAGCATCCTGCGACAGGAGATTGGCACCTCGTAGCAGCAGGAGTTAGAAGTGGTTTTGTTATCTGGCCTTTGCTGCCAAATAAAGAAGGACAAATCCTGTGCGGCACGTCCATGAAGGAGAGAGCCAGACTGTAGCCATTTACTGTGTATTTACAGTTCACTAGAGATCAACATGCAGTTTATACTGGTTTATATGGCCTCAAGCTTTGGTAGAGGCTTCTGAGATAAAAGCCCTTAGATGAAAGGCAAGTGTCCACCACCTCCAGGCTGAATTATTTCAATATTAGCATATTTTGCACTGGGGGAAAAAAAAGAAGTTTTAAAAGATGCTATAAGCTCAACCTGAGGATATGGCTCCAACTGCGGGAGGCTGAGGAGGTCAGATCACAGGATTACAGCTGCTTTTTCCGACCCTAAAGAGATTGACATAAGGAAAGCGACATAAGGAAAGCAAAAGCAGCAGCCAGGGTATGCATTGCACAAAGCAGCTCTACTTTTATTTCTGCAGTGGAGGGAGAAAGTCTAAAGGAAAAGGGACTTTCTGAGCTGGTAGCTGTCCTGCAGCAGCCCCGCAAACCATGCTGAACACAATGGGTCCAATGCGCCATGCAGAGCAGCAGAAATCAGAGCAGGGACCACATCAGCTCGCGGTGAACAACCACAGATGAGATTAAGAAGTCAACTTTTGGCAGAAAATGGAACAACAAACCAAACCTCAGCCCTGGCGGGACCGAAGTGCTGCAGCCAAGTGATGCCCATGCACACCATGTCTGCAAGAGCACCAGGCACCTGTACAGCCACAGAGCAGCCAAGAGGCTGTAAAATCCCCGCTGAGCTTCTCTGAGCCCTGACAGCTGAGAGCAGAGCCCAACCACCACCCTTATTTAAGAGTGCACTGTGGAAACTCCCTTGCTGGGAGGATTAACCCTTTCCCAGCTGCCTGCACAGTGCAGTAAGAGGGCAGCAGTGCCTGATGGCCCCGAGCAAGCAAAGGCTTACTGGGAATTAAAAGCCTGGGCCATCTCACAGATGCAGCAAAAAGGGAGAAAACAGGTGAGGACTGACTCTCATGTGAGATACAAAAGCATTATTAGGCATAAGCACTGCTAAGCCAGCTCATTAATTCAAAACACTTATTCAAGTGCAACCATCTCCCAATTAAGCTACTTAACGGGCTTTAATTGAAAAAAAAAAAAAGAAGGAAACACACGCTTGAGATAGAAACTGCTGATTTTGACCTTAAGTTCAGCATGCAGAACAGACAGGAAAAGCATTTCAGCAGTAATACCACATTGCCTGCATTGATAGGCAGCCAGGGCACATGTAACAGCCCACGGGCCTATGGCAACCGCACACGCAAGACTTCTGCCACAAACCCCCCAGGGAAAACCATCCATGCCCGTCTCCCCACCAAACTGTCACTACTCTGCTGCTAAGTACGTCCCCTGCAAGACACAAAGAGGATGACACAAAAACGCACGGTCTCCTGGGAAATGCAAACTCTGCAGATGTCCAGTAGTCACAGCTGCTCATTATGAGGCAAGGTGAAACACAGTCATCGTGCAAATTACTCCTAAAAACATGCTTTTGCCATGGCATAAAACTTCAGATGTCTGTCTTCTGGAAGTATTGTGCGAAGTTCAGACCAGAAGTCTTCAGCCTGGGGAAGAGATATCTCTGCCAGAGATCTACAAAATGGCAAGCGGCACAGACAGGAGGAGGAAGGACTGGCCTTCCACTGTCTCTTTCAACACAAGAACTAGGAGTGATCAACTGAAGCTAATGAGATGTTTCCTCGCTTGGCCCAAACGGTCACAGGACTCTTTGAAACCCCATGTCCAGAGACACAATAGATGCAAAGAGCTGATACATCGGTTTGAGGGGAAATGTACCTGGGCTTTGAGGATGAATGTACTGGATGTTGCTAACTGGACAAACCACTTCAGGGTCAGGAAGTCCCTAGCCACCAACTGTTTCTGGTTATGGGCTGGTCCCACATGTGCATACCCTGTTCTTACTCATCCCTGAACTGTCACCTCCAGCCACCGAAGCAGGGCACTCATTTCAGTAAGCCAGGAACCCAAATGGTTGTATGGTCACACAGATGTACGTTCAACATGTATTTTAAGGCTTTGCAGCAAGATGCTGAGCTAAAAACAGTCAAACACAAACAACACCCAAAACTAACCATCCAAAGTAGTCGGTAATGGGTCATTTGATCCTTGTATTTTAGGTTTTCCTTCAGTTACGGGGACATTCAGTATCCTTTGTCTCCCTTACACCTCCTTGTCCAGACATCTCACCTTGCCTCTCCCTCTCCTCTTGCTTTCCCATCTTCCCTGCAGTTAAGCCAAGCTTGTTTTGTCTGAAGGACTTGCACTTTTTGGAAAAGTCAGAAGGCATTAATCAAACATGGTATTGTGCAACTATTTCCATCGTTGAGTTGCATCCAGTCCCTAAGGTCTCTTAATTTTTCATTAAGAAAGCGTTCCACGTGGAAAGAAGCGAGAAAGGAATTGGACATCGCTTCACAAGCTTTGCTGAACATAAATATGCACGATCTGAAATAAATTGCTCCAGCCTGACAGAAGAGATGTACAAATGAGCCAAACACCGATGCTTTTGTCAAAACAAAGTGACAAGTAGCAGTGAGGTCACTTCTGCCATGAGTCATCTTACCAGCAGCGTTACTGGGAGAAATCAGGCAAAGCTGCAGGTATCAAGCCAGAACGGAGAATCAAACTGAAAACACCAGAGAAATAGCTGACCTATTGACTACCATTTGGAGTTTGAAACTGTGCAAGATCAAACCAGCTCCTGCACAACTGCTGCAGGAAGCAGGATGATTTATAAAAAAAGCTAGAGACGCACAACAGATGAACTGGGATCAGTGCTTCAATCAAAAAAAGGTCATGAACTTCGTTAGAAAAACACACTCTTCAAAAAGCAGACAAGTATCAAAGGACACCAGGTCGCAACAACCAATACATCAGAATCACACACTGAACATCTTCACAGTAACAGGTAATTTGATTTGGGGAAATACTTCTTGGCCAGCTCAGGCCACAGCATCTAGATGAAGGTGCAGCTAGTGGTCCAGGGTCCTGAACTGCTCTATGCTTAACAGATCTGTGATAATTAAAGCCACGTTACTTTATACAGACCCTCTTTGGACAAAGAAATCAGCTCCAGGGTACATCCACCTCCTTCTGCCGCATCTTCCCACCTCCCTGACAAGAGCTGGCTGCGAGCACCAAACTAAATAGCCATGGCAAGCGGTGCGTGTGCATAATACTACACCTGCCCATCCATCTCCTGGCATGGCACAACGTGTCAAATCCTTAAACAAGTCCTACCTCCCCAGAGGCACACGAAGTCATGCTCTTCAACTACTCTGAACCAAAGCAATCAAAGTTTCCCATTCCAATGTTTTTTTTTTGCTATGAGTACAGGGAACAAGAACGAGGGTGAGTGGGGAGGGAAAAATCTCTGCAAAGTATACAATCTAAACAAACAACCCCAGCTAAGCTCATGATCACAGGTTGGGACCTTCATCAATGACACAAATACACATGTTCTCACTTCTTGCTGTGCTGCAATCTTGCCATCACCCGCAGGAACAGCAGAGGAGCTGGACAAGTTAACTGCTGAGAAGTTGATCTTGTTGAGAGTGGCTGGCATATCCCATTTCAAAGTCCTTCGCAGCGAAGCAGCGAGAATCCGCCTCTCCCTGCTTGGTTCAGATAGCAACTGGGCACCACGGGGCAACATTAACAGGCTGACAAAGTAATTCATTCTTCTACCATCAGCCTTCAAGTTATTGACCAAGAGCAAAGGTAAGATTTTTGTCAAACAAGGAGGGTTTTATCCTACATAAACACAAAAAGTTTGGCAGATCTTACCCTATTCCCCTATAATAAGACCTCCAGATCTTACTCTCCTGGAAGGAGTGCTAGATGGAGCTGCAGAGATGAAGACAGCAAAGCTTGCTCCATGTAGCATCTGTCTTCTTTGCTTCAACATTTAAGGGAAGTGAGGGAGTGCTGCAGACAGACCCAACCAGAAAAGGACATGTGGACTTCACTCTTGGGTGCCATCCCTTTACCTTCAAAGAAGGATGAGTCAAGAAGCTGGCAACCAGCAAACAGCCTCTGCAGGACAGTTCACAGCACCTTATCTCCCAGTCCCAAAGCTTGGTGCCTCCAGCACAAGAAGCAGAAGCAAAGTAGAAGCAGCAATGTTGGAAGCAAAATCTCCATGAGAAAGCCAGTACAGGATGTGCCATGCTTAGGAGCAAGTCTTCATCAGGTTGACTATAGAGCCATCTTAGGCCCCTAAGTTGTTCATCACTCCGACTTAGCAGTACTGGTCACAGGGTATCTTTTCAGTGCACTTAAGCAACAAGATTCAGAGCTTAATCTCTCATTGAAGGCTGGGGAAAAAGCCATCGTTCTGAAGTGCAGAGGAGCCTCCAGTGCACAAGGAGAGGTTGGGAGTGCGCTACTGGTGCGAGGATCAAACTCTTGCAAGAAGCACATGGTTCAAAAGAAGGCCTTTGAAGAAGACATCAGGTTAAATGGTGAGAGAAAGCTAGTAGCACATCAAGAAAAAAAATCAGCAAAATACTTTCCACTCAAGGAATGCAACATGTATGACACCACATATGTGACGCTTATGTCATCCCTCTATGCTCAACAGGAAGAGGTGAGGACATCAGTCTGGAGACAACACCACAAGAAGCGGCTTTCCAGGTTCATAAAGCAGGGCACAAATACACAAGCTGTGAGCTTGGGTTCTTACACAAAGCTCTTCCTTCTTTTCAACCTAAAAGAGCTAAGTTGAGAGCCAAGAGCATGGACAACCCTCTGGGGTTAAAATAATCCCAACCTGTCAGAAACACCTCCTTCCTCTTCAGCTTTTCATTAATACTCCATATGTCTCAATTCAGTGGCGCCCATATGCTTCCAGTTGGGCTGCAGTTTTTCCAGGATGTCACCAGGTCCTCAAGTCCTCTCCAACATGTCTCGGGTTACTGGGGCAAACCAGCTTCTAGCTATCCGTAAGTCAGATCTCAGCAATACTGAACTTTCAGATGGAAGCTGAGCCACGTTACTGTATACCTGGATTTCGAGAATCTTTGTGAAAAAGCCATGTTGTTCCCAAGAACTGATATTCAGAGAAGGAAAATAACTCTCCCTTTTGCTTCCGAGGGGATGTTACCAGTCTACTTTCACTGCTATGTGATCTTTACAGGAGCTCTTCACCATCCCCCCACGCAAATGCAAACATTTTCCTAAACTGGCTGTAGCCCTACCTACAGTCTCTTGCTGTCAGCCATCCAGTTTCCATAGTTTCAACCACCTTTAAAGCAAATGATCCTCAGGCCAGCCTCTCAAATGCACCTCCCGCCTAAACTCAGCCCTCCAGATGCCACTCTGACACCTCTCTTCGGCTGTTTTATACCATCTTTGCAAAGCCTCAGCAAATCTGTCTAAACATGTGCCATCACCCCGTTTCTCACAAGTTCCATGCCTCCACCCACGACGTTTCTCTCTCCCATTACCAAATCCAGCTTTACATCAAAGACTTCGCCTTCTTATCCTCGAAACTCATTAATTTCCATTTAAAGTTTTCATTCATGCACATTTCCATTACAGAATCCTTTCTATTTTCTTCTGACATTTTCCTTCTACTCCAAAAATGCTACTGAGGACGGAGCACTCCTGATACCTGTCCAACTCACCTCAATTTCCCACCTGCTTCCAGCCCCTTCACCTTCCAAACTCCAGATAATCCCAGTACTATTGCCAGTTTACTTTTTATTTTTGTGGCCTTTGGCAAAGGCTTCAGCAGCCTGAATTACACAAAAGGCATTTTAAAGTACAACCTTCAGCCTCTAAAATATTATCTTTCATCAACTTAGAACTCTGACAAGAGCAGGCTCCGAAGCAGGAAAAAGATGCCCCGTGAAGGCAAAGTACCACTTACTTTCACCATCTGGAGTTAGCTACGGGACACAAGGCAAGTCATGAAGCACCAGAGTCCCCAAAACGTAAAAACCAGAAAATCCCTCTTCTACTTTGCCAGTCAGTACAACCCACACAGAAATATTTGCCGCTGGAAAAGAGAGTCCAGCCGTTAATTAACATTTTTTTGGCGCAGGTTGCTCATCACAAGTCAAGTACATGTGCTCATCGTCCTGACTAGGCTGAATAAACGCATGCAGGTTCCTACAGCACATCTGCAGCTCACTGAGCCAAATGCATCTGCTGAACTTGCACAACTCCTGACATTTTTCAGAGCTATTCTTTTATTACAAGCAACTTAAAAGCGTTTCCTCCTTGCTGTGCCTTCAGATTAAGGCTTTGTAAACAAACAAAAAAAGATGAAGTAAGAAACGGGCAGAAAAGAACTACCTGTCCTATATTGCAACAAAGACACCAGCAGCTAAAAATTTTGAAGGCAGAGAAGAAAAGCTGAAAATCGGAAGGAACACACAGAACAATAATGGAATACCATAAAAAAGCCCAATCAGAAAGTGTCAAAGCACAGGAAGCAAGAGCTGCCAAAAAAAGAAAAAAGCAATGTTTTTTTTATTCAAAATAAGTGGATTTTCTCATCTGCCCAGCACAAGATGCTTTCGACTGTATGAAAAAAAGGATCAGAACTACCACAAAGGATAGACACGGAAAGAGAAGGGTTTGAGAGGATACCAAAGAATAAGGTTGAGAAGAAAACAAAGGAGCAGAAGTAGCAAGCAATTCAGATTATGTTCTTGAGTAGACGCCTTCCAAAAGCCAAGTCAGCTTGTTATTTGACCTGACCTCCCTTTGTGTATCAATAGTTTCAGCCTGTGGGGCTAGTTTGTTGGGCTTTTTTTTTTTTTTCTGTACCCAGAACACAGACACAGTCACCTCCTCGTGGCACCAGGCTGGGGATCACAGCAGCGTGTCACCTTTGGTTAGATTAATATAGAAACATCATCACCTGGGGATGTCATCACTCATCTCATAACCAAAATGACAGCCAACTGCAAAATAAAATAACAGAATTTAAAAAGGCATCTGCTACCAACATAATTCCTTCTTAAAAGAGAGTAATTTATAACCCTGGCCGCGGTTTAAAAAAAAAAAAGACACAATTAATTATTAATCATCACTCCATGGCTGTCTAAAAAGAGACCCACATAAACCAAGCTGGTGTTTGCTGCTGATGCCAGAGGTAGGAAAAGCTCACCAGGGCACCCACGGCTGAAGCTTTCAGCAGGAGGGGTGGTCAGAGAAGGGCACGGAAACTGTGGGTGCAGGGACGGGGCACAGGGAAGCATCCCCTGTACAGGAACCCAGCACCATCCTGGAAAAAGCAAGCACCATCTGAGTCACCAGGGCACGCATATGTGTAGCTGTAAATGGCAAAAATATTTATTTTTTTTTATAGAAGTGGGTTTTAGCTGCTAAAGAATGGAGGATGGGACTTCTAGTCAACAGCACAAGTCAAATACAATACTCTAGGTACATCATGACACTTTCCACCTGTCTTCAGAATCCCTTTGTGTATATATACGTATTTATAGAAGCTACTCAACATACCGAACACCATCCATGCTACTTTCCTTTAAGCTTCTTTTCTACACCTTCCCACTCTACTTTCATTTTCTGGATGAAAGACAAGCTTACCCAAAAAAAGGAGCATGTATTAATAGACAGGGCGGTACCGTCTGGTGGGTTTTATTATTTTAAAATGGTATAAAGCCCTTAACTGTGCCACTCACCCAAAAGGGCCAGGCACAGCTGGAAGACACTCCACCTGGAAGGCACCAAAACTACTTCCCCTGCTCTTGTCACCGAAAGGCAGGACAGGCCATGGCACCAAACCTCTACTTGACAGGGACGTTTTTTGGCGATGTTCAGCCAGCTGTGATATGGGGCTGATGTGAACACCAGCAGGAAGGAAAGAGGGAGGAATAACAAGTTACCTGAGGTAACCTGATTCAGCGGCCCCGAGGCTCACAGGACGCAGAGCAGCACTCTAGAGACACAGGCTACCCCCTGGGTTATCCCATCTCATTCCTACAGGCTCAAAGGGCACCCCAACACACATATGTTTAAAGTGCTGGTTTAAAGTCTAGTTTGCAACCAGATGAGCCACAAGAATAGAAGGACCCCCAAACTACGCACATGATACGCCTGTTGAGTGAGCTTTTTCCACTGGAGGAAAAAAAAAATGCATCTCACTGCCAATTTAAAGCTACTTTAGGATAAACTTCTCAGGCTTAACTCGCATCTCATTTTGCTGGAGATGCACCAATCGATATTAAAAAATAAGGTAATGAGCATTTTGGAAAGAGTTCTCTTACTTGGAGACAAAAAAATGGTTTAGTACCCCAGGAAAGCAGTTCTGCATCTCACCATGACAGCATCACAGCGAAGGGTTTGATCTCCCTGCACACAATCTGCTCTTTCAATGCCTACACTTGTTTAAAGCTTCTGAAGGGTTTTAAGCTGCGCTTCCCTTAAAATTCCCTGAAGCACAAGGAGCATCCTTTGCTCTAACGATCACGCTCAAAATTCCCTGGCTTACAAGCAAAGTATTTTAGCTGACCGTTTCCATACTCAAATACTTCAATAAAACACCCACACAGTGACAAGAATGAGACTTTAATCAGTTTTAAGTGGAGTTTTAACACTAAGAGATAAAGGGTTGTTAAACACAATAACAAACGGACATCTGATTTGTATGAGGCATTATCCTGTACATGTCATACTTGTTTTTTGTGTATTCTCAGTGCATAGCATTACACACAGAGCCACTGTTGCACAGCACAATAGTATTTGAAGAGGCTGAATCAGAGTAAGGCTGCTTAACAGACTGATTTTTTTTTTTCTTTTAGTATCTATATATATGCTATATGAAAACAGACTGAAAAATTTGAACTGGCAGAGAAAGGCAGCTCTGCCAAACACTGCAGTTGGAGCCCCTTTTAGTGCACAGTTCCACCCCATCCATCTGCATGCATGACACTTTCTAACAGTATTTAAAAGGTAAACGAGGCACTTTGTGGCAACCACAGGCATCGTTAACATATTGCACACATTTGCTATGACTAAACATGGAACTTGCACACTAGCATCCTATTTTTTGTGTTTTCTTTTTTTTTTTTTTGAAAGCTGAAACATTTGATGCTGCATGTAAACTCCACTTCAGTTTACAATGTGTGCCACAGGAACAAATCCAGATGCTATTTATACAACTGCCCTTTAATAGCTGTGGCAAATATTTTGAGTGGGGCTACCAATGACTAGGGGATGCTTCAGGGCCTAATATAAGCTCTTACCAAAGTGATGCCTTCAAGTAGTTTCAGACATGTAAGCTGTTGCACATCCAAAAAAGGTTGAAGCATACAGTCCAGAAACTCAAGAAAAGATTAGCTACAGAATGCAGTTGAAGCTAATGATGAATACTGTCATAAATAAAGTTTTAATAAGGACTCAAAAACCTTTCAGTCATAGTAATTCTTGTCAACTTCTACGGGGGTGGTAACTGAAATAAAGTATAGGAGAGTATGTACAATATATATTTATATATATAATATATATATAATGCCATTTTTCCATTTCCAATGACTACACCATAAAATGTAAGCAAGGCTTCTCAAAGACATCGAAACATTCAAAAAAAAAAATCAAAACCCTCATTCCAACCTTCACATTCCAAATGAAAAGTAACAGTGCAAAAGCCCATCGCGTCACGATTTCCGATCTGGCCCTCCGTGTTACATACCAGAACCGCACCGATCCCAATGTTTTATTAACCGAAGTGGGACACGCAGCAGTGTCAATATCCGAATACTTTTAAAGCATGAACATTTTTGTTTATTAGCCAACACAACTTTCAACTGTTAAAAAAAAAAAAAGACAACGTGAAACAGGATTCAAAGGGTAAGAGTTAAATGTCATGTCCCAAGGTAACCACCTCCTGCCCTAAATAACAGCGGGAACAATGAGCGCTGAAATCAGCAATCTTGATCCATTAAATCATTAAAGTCTAATTCAACCTACGAGTCAGAAAATATTTATCAGCTTTGTTAGAAGTTAGAACCATGAATCTGATGAGTAAAACTGACCAGCAGATACTGAAACAAGAAAAACCCAAACACTTTACATCTTTGTTTACCAATAGTAATTACTGGAAGTCCTGCCTTCTCTCATTCAAATTCTTACCATTAATGCTGTTGTACAGGGCCCTCACAGAATCCACACACAGTTGTTACCTAGGCAAGAACACAGCTATTGAACTTCAATGTCAGCACCAATAAGTTAATTAAACAGGGGGTGGGTGGTCTAGTACACCCTAAAAAAAAAAGTGTCCATTAGGGGACAGCTATTCATGGTGTATTTTAGAGAGAACAATTTTGTCAGCTACTTCACATTTGTATGCAACAGTAGTTGTACTCTAAGTCACCTGCAGTCTGGGCATGTCGATTATATACCAAAAGGGAATCTCCAGCCCTACTCCTGGCTATATAACTCTGAGCAAATAATAAGACATGGCCAGTTTAGAAACCTAATCTGTTGGGTGGTTTGTGTTTGTTTTTTGTTGTTTTTTTTTTAATAGCAAACAATATACTTGGAACAAGCTCTGCTTTTTAAAAGCACACATCTTCATACAGGCAGTGTTGAGAATTTACTACAACACTGGTTTGCTCTATATCGTGTGTAATGTCTGTTTTTAAAACATCATAGGTACTGAGTATTCAAGTAAAACTCCCTAACAGTTAATGACATTTTTTTAAAGTGTGCAAAACTGCAAAACTCATTGTAATAGAATGTGTAAGGTCAAAGGGGTGGAACGGCTGACAGGTTTGATTGAATAAATGCACCATAAATCCTCAAAACAAACACTAACCTGGAGAATCTCCAATTGACATTTCCTGTGCACCATTACAAAATATTTTTATATTAATGAGAAGAAAAAAAACTTGCAAGGCAGAACCATAAAGTAGTCACAGCAGGAATATGATTGAAAAACTAATAATATAAATGTAGGATGTTGACTGATGTCTGCACTAATAGCATCTGACTTTTAGCACTGGCCTTGATTACACAGGAGATGGAGCAGCCATTACAATTCAGAAAAAAACAACAATTAATAAATCATTGTCAAATTCTGTAACAATTTGTTTCAAGCCCGTATTTTAATTGATAGCCTCCACATTTGTATGGTTAAGTCATTGTTGCTGTGTTTCTTTTCTGTGACCCCAATAAATTTTTCTCCCTTCATTTGCGGGCCTTTAGGATGTTGCAAAGGTTCATTCCTGTACCCCTATACAGAATCACTCCCTCTAGCTGCCTTTTCTAGCACCATTACACTTAAAAAATTAAAATGCACAAACAACAAGCAGTGACAGTGGCGACTCTTCAATTGTCCAGGATGAATTACGGTAGCATGCTAAAGAAAGGTTCATGGAAATAGCCGGATATGGTACACAGGCCAAGCTCCAGCGGACTATATTCCTTTCTGAGCATTACTTTCCATTGCCCATCCAAAATACATGCATTAGAATGTAGTAAAACCTTCCAGAAACATCTCTTAGCCAACTGCAGACTTTTCTGTTGCCACACAAGTGCAAAAAAAGGGGCAGGATGTGAACCTGTATATTTTTGAAACTTCGTTTGGTGACAGAACACAAAAGGAAAAATTCCTACGTATACACATTAGGTCTGTCTCCACTTTTATAAAACTGGAATAAAATGGGAAAGTGCCATGTTTATAGTTCCTAATTGAAGTTTTAATGTCCTTTTGACACAAAAAGGTATATACATATCAGATCTACGTAACCTTTTTTTTTTTTCCAACTGGACAAGTGTCAAACCCTGCAGATTTATAGGGCAAAACAAGATTGGTCAGGAAAGAATTGTTCCTATAACTGGTAATCTGACACTCTGTCCTTTTGCCATTTAAAAAGGTCCTTGTTTCAGTTTATTCAAGTTTGTCACTCCTCGTGGATGGTTCTTTTTTGTGTGGGTGTTTTTTTTTATCTCCGATAAAAAAAAATATTCAGACTTTTGTAATCTGCGTATGCTGATCTTCATCAAAAGGTTCATTCTCTGGATCAGAGTCAGTGGTGTCAGAGTATCTATAATGATCAGGTTCATTGTCACTAACGTCTGGTGTTACAGAAGTTGAACTGCTAGCCTCTGGATTTGATGGCTCTTCTACTGTTTTTGTGAAAAATAGCTTCACCTGGGAAAGGAAAACACAACATTTAAAAAAGGAACCTGGACTTGAACTCAGCACAAGTTAAAATACAATTTTCAACAGCATGGCTTCCTTTCGCTACACTGAATCACACACCAGAGATTCCACCTCTCTCTACTCTGGAAAGAAGGAAATAAAGAAAGAGCTCTTGTGAGGTTAGCAGGCCTCTCACCGTCACCCCTGACAAAATAAAGAGCTGGCAATGCAGCAGATTTTTCAAGCCCAGCTGAAGGATTTCTGCACATCTACACCAATCTCTTCAGCGATAGCAGCAGGACAAATCACTGTGGTGGGCCAGGCCATGCTAAGCTTTTGGACCATCCTACTTTCTGGACCATTGCACGCACAAAAAAGAGGCTGTAATAATAGTGCACAGGAATGAACAAAACACTCTAACTGGTGGGTGACGTGTGTGATCTAAGAAATATTCCAACAGGCAATTATGACCATTACCTTCACATGAGCACTGCTGAGGTCTAACTGGTATTTTATGAGCAAGTGAGAAAAGGCTGAAATTCTTAAAAATGCCTTTTGCCTTTTTAAAAACAGTGCTGGCAATGGCTCGCGTTTCTCAAAGGTAACCTCACAGGGTAAGCTATTTGCATGACGAAGGAACTCCTGCAACCACCTGAGGAATTACTGTGTGACGCTCTCAGCTCATGGCAACGCAGCTGGTACAGATAAAATGCTAACCTGGGTCTCTGGTGCCCTCCATTCTTCCTCTCAAATAGCTTTGATAAATACCTGAAACATCCTGAAGCTTCTACCCCCAGTCTCTCAACTTCCCCAAAGCAGATAAATCTAAAAAACCTAGCAGCTTTGCTAAGCAGGGGCAAAACTAATAAATGAAATCAATTTCTACATCAACAGCAGTTGCACCATAAGGCAAGACAGACAAATCAGGTAAGTCACACACCTTTTTGTCTTTGTTTACACGTAATACATACTGACCTTGAAGTTTGGAGAGAAATATCTGTTGGCTTTGTCTTTATTTGCTTTGTCTAGATCGTTTTTTGTTAATGTAAGGATTAAATATTCCTTATCATTATCTGAGCGCTCTGTACTGAAAATACCATCAAGTTCCTGATCTGCAACTAGACTTCCATTTTCTACTTTGTCTGAATTTTCATCCAGTCCTATGAAGAATGTATTTACCCAAAAGTGAAACATTTTGTCCTGAGGGAGGAAGAACACAAAGAACAAGCTTGCTTTAGTATTTGCTAGTGGCACATTAGACTAATAATCATCATCTGGCCAAAACCAAACGTAATATCAGACAAAACTTGTTTGGACAGCAGTACATCATTGGTTTCATTGCATGTAAAGACATTTTCATCAGTTCTCCTAGACAACACGCAAAACTCTGTATTAATCAAACTCAGTTTTAATCAATTAAGCTTTCAGAAGTCACTCATCGCAAGTTGGTTTTAAAACAATCCATCATACCTACCAAAAAAGGAGATGGCAGTAAATTAAACAAGTGTTAAACTCGTACATCACAAGGCATAAAAAGATATTTTTTTGCTCATACTTTGCCAGACAGCAACCAAACTGAACAACCTGTGCAAATCAGCTTAGGTGTGTATTATTTAGCAATCCAGAACATCTGCCCTGCTAGCTTCCTGCCTAACAAAGTGTTGTTCTTTCTTTTTATACAGAAATAACTGTAATTGAGCAAAAACACCTTACAAATACAGGACTCCAACTGTAATGGATTCACAACTGCTTTATGGAGACAGTTTCTACCAGCCAGATATCTGTTGCACCAGTACTAAGAGAAAGTCAGACTCTGAAAGTATCTGCTGTCCTACTCAAGAGGAAGTTTTTCATGAGATTAGGCACTGACAGCTAAAGTATATTCAGCCTAAGCAGAAGTGGACAGATGATCAACAGTTGGAAAGGTACAAGTTGGATTATCCACTGTGACAGCTATGCCTGTACAAAGAGGCAAAATGGGAATGTATCACTGATTTTAAAAAGGCATTGGAGAACTCGATGATATCAGCCAGTACATCATTATGACTAGTAGGGTCATTTTGAGCTTCTACCCTGATAGGTGCTACTGAACAAGCAGTAACATTTTACTCTTGGCTAGACAATGTCTGAAGATTCACCTTTAAGCTCAGCTAAACAGTTCCATAGGATGCACTGAATGCTCATTTTAGTTCTCCATCACTTGTCATACTTCCATCAGTCAAGGGTTTGTGTTTCCAAGACCAACTACCATTAGCTGCTTGGTCCTGACTAGTATATTAAACACTTTTACCATCTGAAACTGAGCTACGTTTACTTCCTCTTCACAAAAGAAACCTCCTATTTCACTCTGATTTGAGTTTTCAGGCAGAAGATCCAAAACACAAACAGCCAGTAATGAGGACTTCTGCTTTTCTGTTAAAGCTGCAGAGGCGACAAAGCTAGCACATACCAGAATCTAGTATTCCTGGATAATACACAGGACCAGAACACAAACTGACTCCTCCTAAGCTAATTTACATATTTAGGTTTACAAGAAAGATTCGATTTCAATTTTTTACCAGAAAATCCAGGTCCTGCCTAGCTATCTTCCTAGCTATTCACCTCTGCTGGGTAAGCGGGGGAGGAGTAAGAGGGTGTAAGAGAAGTGGTTCTCCTATTAACGTGTCTCCCTGCTGAAAGCAATATGGCACCAGCAAAATATCACAACATTTTACCAGGCCAACAAGAAGGGGGTGAGGAAGAGCTAGACTACTGCTTAACTTACACACTTCTTCATAAATTAACAACAACATGAAAGTACACAATTACCGGGATTTCAGAAGTGTCTGATGAAACAACTTTGACCTGTCTTCTCTAACAAAGGTCAGTAGACCCATTTCCAGTATTTTAGATAAAGCATCCAAAACCACTTCCAGCTTTGAGTGCATTTCTGTAAGCACCTAAGAGACTCCAAAGCTCTAAGGAAGTGCAATGGCAAAGACAAAAGTTGAATAATCAGAAGCATTTCTGACTGAATTACGAAGTTATATGCTAGTTAAGAAGTTATCCACTTCCAATGCATGGCTCTCCAGTACCCAAAGGTGCAGGATTCAAGTTAATCTTCCAAATTAACACGCTATAATTACAGTTGTCTCGGGAGACTAATTGGCGTTTGCCACTGCCACCAAGGCTCTTCAATCCATCACGTCTATGAAGAGGCTTTGTTGGAGCCCCTTCATGCAAGGCAGCAGTCGGTAGATTCTTGCCAAGCCCAAACAGCTCATACATTGAGAATCCTCTTCTTCACTAACACTGCCTCAGAAACAGCCTTAAAAATGCCCACCCCAGGTTCTGGAAGCAGAGGATGAACATCCCGGACAAGACCGTTTGCTCTTTAATGCTCCAATGAGTCATCAGCCTGCCTGCTGATGTTTCATGGAGAAAGTGGCAGTTGGCAAAATCCCATGAAGATGTCTTCAGGTTAAAGCTCCTCCTGTGCTCAGATGAGGAGTCCCTCAAAAGACGTGTAATCTTCCAAGATGAGATGGCTACTCCTGCTCAAATCAAAAGACCAGTTCAGGTCAAAACAGAAACAATCAGTGGCATCAGCTTTCCAGCTATGGAACAGGAGAGATTTGGGAGTCCAGGTGCCATCTGCAACAAACAGCAGGAAAAGGCAAGCCTGAGCTGACATTTCCAGCACCCAACAGCTCCGTAAGCAGGTGGGTATACTACCTGCAGTCCCTCCAGTAGTGAAGATGTAGAGAAAAATGTAGTGTATTTTCACATCATGATCATCGTTAAGGGAGATCCCACCTCCTGTAGCTGGGGTGATGGTACTGTGTTTCATCCTTCTTGAAGACCACAATGCAGAAACTGCAATGCGTTTTGGTGTTGGTCCTCAGTGCCACCTGTGACACCTCCAAGTGAGGTCAGCAGAGGAGAGGACAAAGCTGATGGACATGTTGCAGCAGATGGATGGAAAATGGCTTATACCAATAATGTCAAAGCATGTAAGGTCACTGGATGTAAGCCAATGCCAGCAGAAGCAGAAGGCATGTTCTTGTCATGCCTCATCATAACCTTTGTCAGGTGGAGCAGAACCAGGAAGGATTTAATTGGCACTTATAGGTCTGCCCAAACAAGTAACTGCGGGGACCCAGCTTTGCTGACAGAGTCTGGAGAAGACAAGACAGACGACAAACTTCTCACTAGACATCTTTTAATCTGTTTTCCTTGGGATAAGCTTGCAGAAATCGTCAGGGACTCAAACTAAACAACAAAACTTGGCTGAGCTGCTGATTTATCCTTTTATCTCCCTCCAACTTTTGAAAGCATCAAGTTACTTTCCTTCATTTCCACACTAACTTAATTAGCTTAATAAACTAAGTTCATGGGTACTAGAACATGGCATGGCCACTTAAATTGAGGAAAGACCTGGTCATGTTTTTTTGGAATTAGATCTTAAGGCTGATAACTGAGTCACTCCTTTCACTGAAGAACAAAAATCATGATTCAAAGTGAGAATCCAGCCAGCTTCAGCTAAAGTGCCAGGCTCCAAGACGCTTCATGGGCGACAACGACGAAAGTTGTTGTAACGTGGGCGAAAGACAGAAATTTTAAAAATCAAGGCATGAACTGAACTTAGGCTTCATATAGCAAATCAGAATACCAGATCAAGTGCTCACAGAAACACAATTTAATGAATAGGCTTCTGAAAACAAGTATTAGCTAGAGGCTTTTTCCGAGCGTGTTTTTTCTTCACTTCCAGTTACATCACAGGCAATTGCCTTAAAAAGAAATAAAAAAGTCACAGATGTATTTCTTCCCATCATCAAATCTGTATTATAAAAATCTACACTGCAGTATCAGACGCTTGAGAAAGAAGCTGATTGAATCGCACTGCTCTGACATACAATACTTATCCCTACCCTGGGCAGCTTTTCAGTTCTCACTGACAGAAAGATGTACCTCACTCCAGAGCTGCTATCTGCCTCTAACTGCAGACTGAGACCCAAATCCAAGTTCATATAAGCCATCAGCTAGGAGTTCCCAAATCCTCCTGAGAGTTTAATTTTGCAGAGAGATCTGCAGGCACTTTTAACCACTTTGCAGCACCAACTAAGGGTTTTGGAGACGCTACCCAGCAACCAGAAGATGGAGATCCTGTTTCAACCTGTTCCATGCTGGTCTCGCAGCCTTCCCATAGCTGATGGAGCTACTTGTACCGTTTCCACATCAACAGTTCAAGCCTTCTGACATTTTCAGATTTCATTTTTCAGTGTTTGCTAAACAGTAATCACCCAAAGTCCTCTTGAACTGTGTAGCAGAACTTCTCCTCTCTATAGACTCAAAAGATGAAATGCCATATTCAACAGCTCAAACAACGCTGTCAGCCCTGCCTACGCTACAGTCTGGGTATAAACCAGTAATGATTCTTACAAAAACCCCACACCACTATTTCCCTCTCATCTGTACTGGAAGGACTCCTGAAAAAGGTCTCCTTTATCCCCAGGCTCTGCAGGTAGGAAGATTACAAGATCTTCTGTATTATTTTTAAAAAGGCTCTCACTGAACCAAGTAATATAAGGATACTCTGAAATACTTTATCATGTCAACATCACTAACTGGAAGAAAAAAAGCTTCATACAGATACATGGAAGCAAACCTAGACAGATGACAGCAGCAGCCCGAGATGGAAGAATTATCAAGCTACAAGAGAGAGAAACAAAAAAACAGCACCAACAATTCTTTGGCTGAGGTCATCTCTCGCTAGCCAGTGAATTTGCTTAAATTCAGTTTTGCCACTAAAACGCCAGGACGTTTAATTGCCTTAAATTTCACATCGATAGCGCAACATTAGGTGCTTAAAGTCATTTAGTCATTTGAGTTTGGTTTTCTTTCACGCACAATAATTTTATCCAAGAGCAGCTCCATAAAAGTTGAGAAGGACCCTCCATGCTAGAGAGCTCTGCACATAGTACTACTGTTCTTCAGAGGATTATGACATTTGAAAGCAACCACAGGTGAGTGACTCTGGAGCACTTCAGCTGAGATCAATGGTACCAAACACCGAACTAAATACAGCAAGAGGACCCAGAGGTTTCCTTCATCTCCACAGATGAGACAGCCATTCTCCAGCCTGATGCCCAGAATGGATCTAGAATTACACTTTTAATTGTTATTAGTTTTTTTTAATTAGGTTTCTTATGGAAAATTAAGATGTAAAGCAGTAGATATGTGATGCCTTTAAGTGTGAGCAAGATCTTGTTTAGCAGCTACCTATAAATCTGCCACCAGGAAACCTTGGAAGAGGAAGAACCGGGGACAAGCAACAGACCTGTAACTCCAGCTTTCATAAACACACGTGAATAAACCAGAATCTCTGAAAGACAAGCTCCTGTTACTCGTAATTATGCTGTTCCTCATTAATTAGGTGGTCATTGCATAGAGGTGATCTTCTCCAAAATGTGACAAGTCTCCACGGTGAAAGGCTCTCTCATTTGGGTTTTTGAGTAAAAACTGCATAGAGCCAATTTATCCAGAAAAGGAATGGGCACAAGTATGAAACACTTGTACAGAGAAATGTGTTCACCTCTGTGCCAAGGTAGGTTTTCTACCACAAATATTAATCTTTGTCCTATTCTCATCTTTGTCACTTTATAAAACAAGCTGTGAAAGAGACCATGTGGAAAGACCTCCTCAAGAGCCAGAGCATGTTGTCAGAGATGGAGTATTTCACTAATTCTCAATATGAAGACCTCAGCAGTGGTTTCATAAACCAGACTAACATGCCTACATCTGAGATGATCCACGGACCCAGTCCCAGATGACTTCAATTCCTGCATTTGCAGCAGAGCTAACAGAGGTGGCCTCACCAGAATGGTGTTAACGCCATACACTTACTTTCTTTTGGCCTCCATTCTCACACAAGGTTGAGGGCAATTAGACACTAGATTCAATAGATCTCTGAGGCAGATGATCAAGGTGGTTTCTTTACAAAAGACTTCTGCCTAGCAAAGGGACAGCGTCTCTCTCTCGGAAAAGCTTGCAGATATGGAAAGAAGAGCTTTTAGCACATCAGCATTTCTTGGCCCTAGCAGTGCAAAAACACTGAGAAAAGGAGTGTCTTTGCACTGTCTGTAATCCACAGAAGCTCAGAAGTTAAGAGTACTTGACAAGAACAGAGGGAAAAAAAAAATAAAAAAAATTAAAAATCAACCAGCTACTCAGAAGCTACAAACACATTCTTAACAAATGAAACTCTGACTGATACGACATTCTAAAATGAAACTACAGCACAGTAACACTTGCTGTGTTTTCTGCAGACAATTTTACACACTCTTGAAGATCGAATTTATACTAAAGAAATAGTATGTGATAAGAAGGAGCTCTCGTTCATGCTGTTGCTGGATCTCAGTGCTCTCTATAGAGGTAAAAGAAATACAGGAGTTTGTCCCTGGTGCTACAGAGCAGCATCTCAGCTGCGCACTGCTATTTGGGGGGCTTCGTCAAGCCCAATGTTTCCTACAAAGGCTGTTTGCAATCCATTTGTTACTGATGGTAAAGAAACAACAAATTCACAGGTAAGATAGGACAGAGAACGAACAAAACAGGACCTAGTCTCAGATGTTTGGGTTTTGTTTCATCTCCTTCCTGCAGCCCTCATATCTAGTCTGCAGCACTCATCTGGGTGCTCCATTAGAAATCTGTTTTCAAAACTGGCTCCAGTGCATTGCAGCTTAAACGTTAATAACGTTGACTTAAAGTAGAATTTCAGCTTTTAAAATGCTGTGTTTCACAGCTCCCTGTATCACCTATCGCTGCACTGAATCAAAACATCTTATTAAATAATCAAAAGAAAATATCCCATTAAGAAACTGTTTAAAAACTTTTGCAGATTATCATTGCATAGCAAACAACAGGACACAACATTTCCAGCTAGGGAAACGACACCATTAAACTAGTTAACAATACTCTAGAACCTGAACAGGCCCACAAAATTGTGTGTGGGTGTATTTACACACACATCTATTAAGTACAATCTGCTAAGACAATTACAAGAGACTGTTATCTCATGGCTTGGTCTCCCCATCCACTCTAGTATTTTTGTTATTTTTATGTTTTGCCTGTAAACAGGATTTGTTCAATCAATGCTCTTAAGTTTTATAACATCCATTAAATAGTAAATTTATTTTAAAAGTTAGGTAGTAAACGCAAAGGTAGCCTTTAATCAACATGGTCTCATCCTCATCTTTCACTTTCGTAGATGCAAACTAACTCCACCAGCACCAGAATTAATGAAACCCCGTGATGAGACATTCGTATCTTTAAGAACTCGCCAACTTTGGCGTCAAAATAAGTCTCAATGAATTTTTTCCACAACCGAGACACTGAAAATTTCCTGTTCTGCGTAAATTCTCTAAACATCTAATGTCAAGGCATTGCAGCTGGGAACTGAGAGATGGCTGAGTAGATTGCGGAGATACTTTTACAAAGTGTGTAGGAACTCAATTATCTTGGAAACTCAATCAAATTTGACAGATGGGTAGAATCAACTAACAGCGCACAGACGGGGATCTTCTGTGCTTGCTCAAACCTTAGGAAAATTTAGTGAAGAAAACAGCTGGATTTAACTTGCTCAGTATGTAAGTCTATTTTTAGAAGGAGAAGGCTTCTTCCTTAATTAGATTACTCACTACTACCCAAACAACTGCAATACATAACCAGGGGAATTTTTATCCAACCTTTATACTTAATCTCACCAATTCTCAAAACATCCAGCTTTCATTCTGTGGTAAATTCTCTCCTTGGGAAAACTAGACCTCAAAGAATTAAAAACTGCGATTACACATCACTAAAGAACCACCATCATCCCAGCCCTGCGTCAGGATTGGCTCAACAACATTTTCCAGAAAAAAATGAGAAAAACCAACCTTTTTCAACATCTTGTTCTGTTTGTGGAAAAATTCCACTTTGATATCACCGCATACCGGCAAAGGTTGAGGAAATTCAAAGTACATATACTTGTCTTCACGTCTGGAGGGTCCTGAAGGGGAGGTGAATATCTTTACCTTTAGCTGGTACACCACAAACTGAGGATCTGTGTGGCAAAACAAGAGCGTCACTTTGTAAGAAATGCCTTGGAAGTGTCAAAAAGCACAATATTAGTATCAGTATCAGAATCACAATCATGAGCTACGATTATTCTGAAAGTTAAATAAATACCTATGTTAAGAGTTAAGCACCTCAGGGCATCAGGCTTTGCTGGATGTTACTGGAAACAGCCTAACAGATTTCTGGCCTTTGTAGCAATATCCTCAGGCAACCATAGGGTTCCTAGAAAGTTGCTGTTTCTTTTAACTGTAAGAAAGGACTAAAACCGACAACTTCTTGACATTTCCTCACACATTGCCTTCTCCTCTCTATTATATGGATGTAACTGAGGGGTTTTACTCTCTCTCATCTCTTCTTTCAATTGCAGAGTGGGCAGCCATGTCAGCGCAAGGGATTTCTACTCTTACACAAACAGAACTGTTATACAAACAAAAACAAGGACAAAATTTAACATTAAGGCACAGACTCTACAGAAACAGACCATAGGTCTGTCCTGTCAATCACCACTACCAAAAAAGTGCCAGCCACAGTAACTTTCCAAATGAAATTTGCAAAGGTTACAGCTGAAATTATGATTATTTTTTTGCAGTGCAGTCCAAGCAGATTTTCTTCGGAAACTGCCAGACACCAGCATGAAAGCCAGAAATATTAAATGAAACTTGCTTGAAGAAGTCCTTATGGATTTCTCTGTATCAGATGCCGACTGCTCTCCAGATAATGCCCGCTGAACCATACCCTGCAGTAGAGTGCACAGCCATCCTGAAACTTCCCCTGCAGAGCTGTGGAAGTCCCTACTGAGCATACCCACACTATCTTGCTGATGGTCCAGCTATATATCTCCCTCAAACCCCCAGAGCTGTGAAACCATCATCCCAGAGGCATGACTCTGCTCAGTGAGTGACTTTGTAATAGAAGGAAGATAACAAGGAAGTCAGATTTCAAGTTATCGTGTGTTGGCACAATTAGTACCATCGCAGTAGATAACGTGACAAAAGAAATAACACAGACCATTGGTTTCACATTCTGAAAAAAATCACCAAAAACTTCACAGAAATGTAAAATATCTCATTATGCAGAGATGCTGAAGTTGATCATTACTCTGTCTTCTCAGGTGTTTAGCAAATACTTTGTTTATCCCAACATCCTACTGTGAACACAGGACTGGAAACAGCCTGGTACAAACAAACAAGCCAATGCTCACCAAGCAGTTCATCCTTGTAGCTTTGATTTCATAAATGTAGCACAGTTTATCCAAAACGTTAAATAAGTGGCAACTGCAGAAATCTGTAACCTATACACCTCTACCCTAGAGGCAGAGGTTTTTTTGCCAGAGGCTCCTCCCTTCTTCTTCCTCCTGGAAATACAGCCAGCTTGACAAGCTGTTTGTGTGTGTGTGTGTTACGTGTTCAGGTACCATCTTACAACAATGCAGACAGTGCAATTTTAATAAAAGCCACAGAAGGCACTGGAATTAATTACATACTGAAGTAATCCCCAGAGCAAAACCATTAAAAAGACTTTTTCCACTAACAAAAATGAACACACAACGCTAGGCAGTTACTGCCCTGTAACACAGCCCACAGAAGGGCAGAACTGTACTTGCGTTTATACGTCAAAGTTTCAAGGAATCCGTTGTTGCTTACTAACAGATCAGCAAACCAGATGAATCAGGTGTGTTAATACTTTTTAAGCCTCTGTATCAAGAAAAGTGTATTTCAGAATTATACACTTAATCCAGTTGAAATGATTTAAAAAATAAAAAAAAAATCCATGGGAAGAATGACATTGCTGCATTTGAAGCCAACGCACCATTAAGCAAATGTTTTCCAGCAATTCATGTTTCTGAAGACTTGATATATTTAAAGCAAAAAACCCACAAACTAAAAAAGGTCTTTTTCTAATAAAGTAAGGAGCAAATATCCAAATATATATATATGGCATCACTTATCTTCAAACCTTTAAATACTTTCCAGTTTAAACCAGTAGTGAAACAATCAAACGAGTCCTTCACAGACCTCAACTTCCTACACCCAGGAGGATGCTAGAGGATTGACCACAGTAACCCAGCAGATTTTGGAATGTGAAGTGTTTGATATTCTTCCCCATCAAGATGTGCATCTCTTCCTAGTATTCGCGTAACAGAACGGTAACCATCACACAAGCATTCAAAGGCCGATGCGTCTCCTTACAAGAGCTAATGGAGGTGAACGGGGTGCTGGGTACTTACTGCAAGTTCCGCTGCTGAACATGGGAATTGTTTCAAACATCATCTTGTGAAACAGCAGTGCCACTGGTCTGTAATCCAGGTGATTCTTTAACAGGTAGCTATAGTAGTACACGTAGCGTCTCTGACTGGGAATTGTCACTCCCTAAACGGGGTTGAAAACAAACGTCAAAACCCATCAAGACCATTTATCAGCATCACTAACAGAGCTCCTGCCCATTACCTCAGAAAATAGCTAAAGGTAAATAAACCACAAATGCCAAGACAGGTCAAGCACCCGGAATAAACCATCATGATTGACACCGAGTACACCTCTGCAGCAGCTATACTGGAGACCAGCAGACAGAGTGAAGCATCTCCGCTGGTTGTATGTAGAGAGCGGGGGAGCGCTGCGCTGCTTTCTACACTGCACAGAAACCCAAGCATGCCATTTGCAGTACTGTAGCTTGTGATGACCTTCAGCAGTTTCTTCACTGTGGACCATCCTGTGCACCTTAAGGACTAGCGAAGACACAATCCACCTCCAAACTGTTCCTAAAGACAGACTCTGTACACTTTTCCTAGACAGATGTCCACATCTCTCGTACTCATCCTGCAGAGTGTTTAAGAGGAAGCCGTTTGCACACGTTATCTAACACCAGGCAATTAATTCCCAACCAGTCTCCAGCACAGAACAAGCAGGACACTGGTCTTGCAGTTATTTTGGTATGTATATCCAAACATCCATCTCAAGCAATGAGGCAAAAAAATGTAGATTTTTCCGTATCTCAAAAATAAACACCTCAGACACCGAGGGTCATGTAAAAGATGGTTTCACGCTGCTGCTGGTTCTTTTTTGTGAGCTGGGGAATGTCAGATATTAAGCAGCAGGCATCTTGAACAACTTAATTTTTAAGCACCGATACAGGAATTACATTTCAACAACAATTTAAGTCAAAAGATTCCCCTTTTCTTTGCCAATATCACTGCACTCAAGACCAACGCTACCTTCTATTACAAAACACCCTTCAAAATGTTTTTCCAACAACCAAAAGTGGAACATTTCATTAATATAGGCCCAAAAGCCCGAATTGTTAAATGAAGGGCTACACAGGTGAATCACAACTCTGAAGTAAACACTTGCTTTGAGAACATATAACCAAAGAACATTTTTATTACTGATTTTAAATCACCTTAAAGCTTCAAGGGAACAGTTTTAAAGCTCTTACGTAGCTAGTATTTTCAAGCAAAACTGATAAAGATGAAAAATAATTTAATTTCCCAGAAAATTCATTGTATAATTTATAACAACCTATAACTACATGCTTGCAACAGCATCAGTAAGTAAGCTTTCATATTAAAACTAAATATGAAATTTTAATAAACCAGAGAAACAAAAAGTTCATATATGAGTCCATGAGCATTTTGGTCACAGAACCTAGAACACATTATTTCTATAAACTGATCGCTCTAATACCTGCTTCACTTTACGACAATTATAAGCTAAGAGCGGCCAGAGCACTTTTAGTTTACCAAGTATCTATAACGCACACATGAAAATATTCACTTCCTGGCATTTTTTTTTTTTTTTTTTTTTTTTTNTTTTTTTTTTTTTTTGAATGTTGATAATCATGTCTCCTTACCACTTCAGATGTTTCTAATTTACACAAAAGACTTTTCCCTACATCACTTGTACAATGACCTCCTTAAGTAGCCTTCTACACCGACCACGTTTTTGGCTCAGATGTCATCTCAGTAGTTATCAGACTCGTTTCTTAAGGGACCTCTGAAGTTTGTTTTACTCAGATTTGAGCTTCACGACTGAGAAAATCCCAGCCTCAGAGCAAAACACCAGTCATTTGTCAATGCAGTCACTCAGAAGAAAACCACATAGGTAAGGAAAACACATCCTTCTCTGCTCATAGCTTCTTCATGCCGTAAAGGACGGGCCCTATAGAGAAACCCCAATGCGTGTTATCAGGACAACCAGGGCTGGGACCAGAACGAAGGGAAAAGTCACTTTTGCAGCTATATAAAGCCACAGCCTATCTCAAAGCAAAACCAGTTCTCAGCCAAGAGGGCACTTTTATCTCTCCAGCCAGAGATTTTTATTCACCAGAGACACGGCCTTTACTCGGAGATCTTAAGAACCAGCTAAACTGAAGCAGAACAGAAGATTCTCCATTCTCCAGAGGCATGATTTCAAAGCAGGACACTTCCATAACAAGTTAATATTCCAAGAGGTGCAATAAATGCCCACTTACTTTTACTCAAAAAGAATGTTTTACTCAAGAACATTTCAGGGAAGCAGTTTAAGTATTTTCTCGTCAGGAAGCTTCTCTCACCATCACCAATTTTTAAATGGACTTGAGAAGCTTCTCTAGTCCTTATACCAGAGTTTCACCGGGCACTGCTGAGCTGTGTAGACATCACAAGAACTGTCTGGTGCTGCTCCTGGTTCTCTTCTCAATGGATCACAGGCAATATCATGAAGAACAAACATCTTTGGAATAAATACTCCCACACTCACTTTAATAACGTGTCCTACTTTAGAGTGCAAAGCTAAAGTTGCAGCCTCAGTCCAGGCTTAAGGCATCAGGTTTAGGAGAGGTTGTCACCTGAGGACATTGCACAAACAGGCCTCCCAACTACTTAGCTCTGATACATCAGATACTGGATATCTACCCTGCTCAAAGAGTCATCCTGAGACTTCCTCACACAAATAATAGGTTTCCATTTCCTGTTCAGTTACACCACTGTTAGGAGGTGTTCCTAAAAATACAACAGTATTAGCAGTCAAAGAACACTCCCGAATGGAGCATTCAGCTCAAGCACTTGGATAGCCATTCCCAGCTGATACCTATCGATTGAGTAGACTCTGCTGCCTTCCAAGTTTAATCCTTACCATAAAACTCTTCAAGGCAGAAGCAGGAATAAATAAAGACCTTCTCAAGCTGTAGGAAAGCAAGTTGTCAGGCTGTCATCATAGTAGTATTTTGGTGCCCATCTTAAGGAAAAAACAGGTGATAAGCCAACCATTTCAAACAGTGGAAGCAGCATCTTTTTTAGAAGCTGTTTTTGGCAGTTTACTTCTCCCTCAGCTCTGAAAACAGGCTGGACAATTACAGTTCTTGATCCAATCTCATAAAACAGTTTATCTCCCCTGGTCCAAAGAAAAAAATAGAAATCAGTCGTGTCCTACTACAGTGGTGGTGACTGGCACAGACAACCACTTAGCAAACTTTCTAATCTTCATCATCCCCTTCTGAAAAAGCTCCCCCCACTGTATGATGAGTTACAGAAGTCAAGAGAGGCAGCTTATAGACAAAAGTCCCCAAATCAACAGTTTTTGGCCCAAGACAGGCTTTTTAGACTCAGTTCTGCAATGTCTTACTCCCCACTACGTTTCCCAGGATGACGGTACATTAACGGACAGCCTAACAACTGTCAGCTTCATTCACCTACAACCCTCAATGAACATTGCAAAGGTCTCTGTGAAGCTACTTCTCCCAGCAGGCACTTGGGAAAAGCTTGGTACAGAAGTATTCGAGGTTGTTCTCTTGACCAATTACTCATACTTCCTCTTGCAATTAGACTCACATTTCCTGCCATCAGGGACTAAACCCTCTCAAAAAATCACTTGGCCACGCACACAAGCGGTAACAGCAATTTTAGCTGTACTATTCCGAGCAGCTAGATACGTAGCGTGCACCTTGTGCTTGCTTTAAACAAAGAAAATTTGGTACCTAATTAAAGCCAGTTTTCCTCCATTGTACATATGTTGGTCCAACAACAACAAAAAAATTCAAACCAACCCAAACGTTATATTGTCCCTACGTGGAAACAGCCCTTTTGATGCCTCATTTGAGTTCAGGAAGTCAGTTACATAAAGGTGTGGGGAAGTGTCAAATCAGAGAAGCAGTACTTGGTGTAACACTGAAATACGGGCCACAAGGGAAGAAAAAGCTCCCAGAATCTGCACTGGAATACCTGTTTATAAACACTACTTTAAGGGTTATGTGGATCATATTCTGCCCACCATTCACATAAAGATAACCACGATCAACCAAGCACAGCTAACCAAGTCGGGGGAAAAAAAAAGTATAAATAAATAATTAAAATCAACTCTTCCAATAGACATTGAAACCAAAACAAAGTTGCTGGCTACAGACAATATTTACAATGAAGCTAAACAAGGCTCTTACCATTCCTGTTTACAAAGTTCTCCATTACTTCAGATGTGCCAGAGGTACCACTGGGGTACTGATGAACAACTAACTGACCTTACCTTCAACATACTAATACGCAGAAGTACTACCCCTCCTTTTTGCTAAAGGGAAACTGAGGTACAAGCAAGCTTCACCATGTACTTGATACGCTTTGCAGTTTTAGTGATATTTTACCAGGCTCTTTAGATAATCTTTATTAGCAGGAATCATCTACACTGTTTATTCATCACACAGCTTGTTCCCAAAAGCCACAAAGCTTTGATGGGAAATCTTGACACTGTCTCTGCTCTAGTATTACATAACAACTGTCTTCTCAGAAGTACATGGAATAACTGCTCCATCTTGTAAAGAGAGCTACTTGTTTGCTCCTTCCAATACATTAACAGCCAAACTCCAAAATTCCTTATGTGACATTTCTGCTTTCAAGAGCCTTCAAACATGAAGCTCTGCTTATTAGAGGTCTACGTACCACGAAATTAATACTTCATGCAAATAGTACAGGAACACAGAGCGCCCTGTACATGAGTAGGCCGAAACTGGCCTGCGCGGATGGCGCCCCTGGGCTGCTCTACCAACACACGCAAGGAAACGACGGAAGATGAGCAGGGAAGCTTGCTGAAGTGACCTTGCAAGTCACACGTTATATATGGAGAGATTTTGAATAAGTAGGTTAAATTCCCATTAATGAGGCATAACCGTAGCAAAGAAGCCCAACACAGAGTTACTGCTAAGTCTGTCTGTACCACTAACATGGTCTTAACAAAAAGCTCTTGTAGTTGCCATTAACATCATTCCTCTGAAATGAGATCCTCCCCTTTTCTCCTCAGGAGAAGCACAAGAAACTAGGTAGTACCTCATAAACCAGGATCTGAGGCAGCCAGTATCTAGACTTAACTACCCTTTTATTGCAAAGGGGCATCCAAAAACAGACTTCCAGTATACTCCTCCAGTAAGAATATTCAACTGTAACGTGTACCGTAATGCCTACACATCTCCAAACATGACCACAGAAGAGAATCTGAGGAGATGAACAACTCATCCACTCAGGCAAAACAAGCTAGAATAATCCTCTTATTTGGGCTGAAAATGCTGAACAAGAAAGTTCACTCATCAGCTGTCCATTTGATGCAACACACAGCAGAACACTGTTTAAAAGGCTATTTAAAATAAACTGTCCAGACCTTCTTGAACAGGAGATGGAAAAACCAGACTGTTTTAGTGTTGTGACTAATTGCTAGCGCTGCTTAGGAAAGCTTTTTCATTTAGCACAACTGCGCTGATCCAACAATGCTAAAGCTAAACCAAACCAGATATCACAACTAGTGGAAAATATTTCTTAAAGGGCTTGACTATTCAAACTGACATCAAGCAGGAAAACTATAAAGATACGGGAAGGAGAACAGAACAGAAAATAACTCACCTTCTTGTCTCTGGTCCTCACTTCCCCATAGAAATCTAGGGCTTCTTGAGCCTTTAAAAACTTGCCTCGATGCAACAAATATGCACATATCATTACACCAGTTCGTCCCTTTCCAGCTTTACAGTGGATTGCTGCAACATGATTGTCATCTTCACTTAGCCATTGGTCGAGATCTTCACAAAAAGGTTTGATAAGCTCTAGTTGTGGTGGATTATGGTCTTCAAAAGGGTACTGTGCAACTGCAATGAGAAGTAGTAATTTATCAAAATCTCAAAAAGAAATTACAGCAAGCTCAACAAGACGGGTCAACTTGGTGACAAGTGTGCAAAAAGTTAACTTGCTAAATAAAACCCTGTCTTACATATAGATATGGAACTTTTTTATTCCAATTAATATCCAATGTACTGTACGTTATAGGCATTGCAGACATTTCTCTTGTAATACTTAAGCAAGTATCCTGCTTCATGAAGAGACTATTTCAGACCATTTCACACTGCTAATGAAATGAGTGGCAGAGACTCTATATCTTAAATTCTAGAAGATTCGTGATGTAAGACTACACTGGCACAAGTAATAGCCTTGTGAAAACCCATTACTCTAACAATAATTAGAGTACCTGCTGAGAGAAAACAGAGACAGATCTCAGTCACTGACCAGGCAATAGAAATTTTCCTGAAAAATTCTTAACACAGTTGGGTCTACATTGGGAACAAACTCTCAGAAGTTGCTCAAAGGGGTTTCGAAGCAAAAAAAAAAAAAAAAAAAAAAAAAAAGGCATATTAAAAAAGAGTAGTAAAAAAAAATAAATCTCATGTAAGGCACTCGCAATACTCATAGGTTTAAAGTCAAACCACTATGCAAAGTTGTCCTTTTTTCTTGTATGGATATAAACACGCACACAAACACTTTTTTCCATCTAAAGAATTTAAAGAGAGCAGGTAGAAAATTAAAGAAAACTCAAGAGAGCAAAAAATAAGCAATAAGCAAAGACAAGCATCCAAACCTCTAACACCTCAGATAAGATGACAGACAATGCCACGCTGACTGGCAGAATTACATAGGGCTGTACTAGCTTCATCAAGAGAACAGCGCTTCATAAAGTACATCCCAATTCTTGACTTGGGATCTTGATAAATACAACTCTGGTTCATTTAAAAATTCTCAGCTAGAAACGCCATTACCTTTTCTGGTCTAAAAATGAACACCTTTCAGGGTTTTGGCAAGTGTTTGTATTCGTTTCGTAAGTACTACTCTCTTGTCACACACACAAGGCTCCTTTTGATGAATCCCTGGGGACTTAAAGCGCAGAAGTGAGGGATGAAGTTATGGAACTGCTAAATCACTGCAGGACAAGTCCAAAGCCTTTTGGAGGGATCTGCATGGACAGTTTATTCACTCACAGCACTGACCACCAACTTAATCTCCCAGAAGACAAAATAGGGAAGCCCAATAAAGTGAATAATCTTTGCTAAAGCAGCAGCAACGTGAACACGAACACACACTAGTAAGATCTTCCACACGGAAGATTCAAAGACTCTCCAAATGATCTTTTCACGTGAACTTCCAGAGATGTCACTTTTTGCAGCAGAATGTAAACGAGAGGAGGAATTTACTCAGAAATCCCTAAGAAGAGAAGCTGTTCAGAGATGCTGCGAATTTTCCACTCCATTTCCTATCTTAAGTCTATCTTAACTATACCCCGTAAAGGTTCCTGTGAAAAGGAGAGACAAAAGCAGTCCTGAAAGAACAGTCTGAAAAAAAAAAACAACCAAGTAGTAAGAGCATGCTGAAGATGCTCTCCAAGATCTGGGATCAAAGGTAAACCTTGCAGTATTTTCTTCCAAGATGAGGCACCCTGTGATGGTGCAGAGGGATTAAGGGTGAGAAAGCAACCTTAGGGAACATTAAGCTGCAAAATCTTGAGCAAGTCCTTGAGTGGGTGCAGATCCTCCATGGACTGTGGTTCCTAACACTGGAGTACACAGCTTGGAGAACAGTTCTCATTGCTCTCTCCAAGCTCCTAGACATTACAAGAAAATCCCATAGCACATATAGGAGTAAAAAAAAAAAACCAACAAAAAAGCGTGGAAGTACTCTGGAAACTGCAAACACCTTAGACAGAAAGCTAGTGTCCAAAGATGATGAAGAGTTTCGAATGTTTGATTCTGAATTCGATGCAAGAGCATCGAAGTTGAATAATGAATCACTATGGTGTTTCATGCTAAGCGTGTAACCAAGATGTTCCCTTTGAAATTAATTCACTTCAGAAGATTTTGAGAATATCCTTCATCTAATTTGAATTTGATTTCTAAAAAAAATCCTTGTATCTACTCTAAATCTAGATCAGATACAAGGAAATTCTTCACTCTAGGGGTGGTAAGACACTGGAACAGGCTGCTCAGAGAAGTTGCAGATGCTCCATCCCTGAAAGTGTTGAAGGCCAGGTTGGACAGGACTTTGAGCAACCTGGTCTAGTGGGAGGTGTCCTGGCCCATGGCACAGGGGTTGGAACTAGATGATCTTGAAGGGTCCCTTCCAACCCAAATCATTCTATGATTCTATAATTTTAGAGTAGAACTGTTGTACCTCTGCTAAGTGAAGTCCTAAGTCACCAGTTTGGTTACCTAAAGTAACTAATTGGAGGATGAAAATAAAAAAAGTGCAACACACAGCTCCCTTCAAGTGTTGTCTTATGCAGAAGAATTGTGAAAGGTGCTGTCAAAAACAACATTTAGGGCTGGGATTGACAGTGAAGGGATCTGAGCACTCCCATAATAAAAAGCATAAATTAAAGCAAGCATATGTTCTGGACATATTAGAAGCACATCCTTCTCAGTTATGTCTTTTTTTCCCCTCTTGCCCAAAGTATTGCTCAAGCAGATCTTAAAGTACATTTTTTTCTGGCTTGTATGTATTGAGTGAGGTTTCAGGACACTGTCATTCAACATCGTAAGAGCAAATCAGAAGTGAAGATGACTTCAACAAGACAATTCCGTTCCTTCTATATTCAGACATTAAGGCAGCCAATTACCTTTTGGTCATGTTCTAAACACTCTCTTTATAAATAGAAGGCCGGTTTAAAATAGCAATGAAGAACCTCAGCCCTTGCTAGACATGAAGCATTAGGCCAAAATTTATTCATCTCCCACCATTATGTCCACAAAAGTATCCCATATATCTACCCAGCCATTCTGAAGCTCTGCATGGAGAGGAACTCTAAGCTCTACTACTGTGCACAGAGATGTTCCTCTGCACAAAGAAGAAAGGTAAATCTGTATTTACTACCTAGAGCTAACATTGACAAATGAGGTACATCAGTTTCTACTCATCAAGGGTCTGCTCAAAACAAACTCCTATAAAGTTTCCCCACTGGTTCTGGTAGCTCTGCAAAGCATCTAAGAACCAACTCATCTCAAAGAGGCAACATGTGGGAATTTTTTTATTTTTAAAGCAACTGAAGGATTTCTTCTGGATGTTAAAAAAAGTTGTTTTAATGACAGTGGCTTAAGAGTTCTCCATTTTTATTTTAAGTGATGCCTCTGCATAAAAACCAGACTTCTCTAAGCTTCACATCTAAACTTTGCAGTAAGTTTGCACATTAAATTGAACAGGAACTTCTAACTATATAACGTGTTCTGCAAAAATTTTTTCAACAGTAGACTTGTGACTGTCTTATTAAATCTTGATCTAATCAACTGTCAGGAACATACTTTTTTGAAAGCATCAAGAATATTGCAAGTTTCTTCAATGACTCAGAAGCAACCTGACATCATTCCTTCTGCCCAAATCTCCTACGTTACTGTTTGTCAGCTCCTCCTTTATACCTTCATTCAAAAGCACTGAAGTTTAGAGAGGAGAAAACACACTAGGCAGTAAAAACATACCTCTGCAGTTAAATTTGGCGGTGTCATAATGTCTTTCAGCACATCTGAAAAAGAAAAACAGGCAAGAGTTCAAGACAAGTCTCTGAGGCACTCCCAGCATCTGTCACACCTTGGAACACACAGTTCAGCATCTGGGAAAATCCTGTATACCCATCACCTTTACGATTTAAAATTATAGCTGAGGCTTGCATACAGAAAACCTGTTTTGTTGCAGATATACAAAGTTGCTCACTAAAATATCAGTTATTTTACTGACAAATGATTACTTACCTATGGTAACCGTAGTCCATCAGTATGTTTTAGTTAGTGTGACTCTCAACGGAGACACTCAGGCAAGGAATGCAATATATTATTATTACCTTTTAACAGCTCCAGCCTCTCAAGCAGCTTTATGCTCGCACACAAACACAAAGAGTAGACAGCTATGACCTTCAGTCAATTGACTCTGAACTCAAAACACATGCCAAGATGCCTCAGCAACATGGGTGCTAGGGGTGATGGGGATCACAAAGATTTTTCAAGGCCCCTTGGCTGGTGCAACCTAAGCAAGCATTCTCCCTCCAATTGCAGAACCACAAGACCACCACAGGCAACCAAGCACTGCTACGTATTGTAAGGGAGATCACTTCTATCAAGCAGAGATTGTGATACTGCTCTTCAACCTGGCATTTGTCTTTGAAATTGCATCAACTCAAAAAAAAAAAAGAAAAGATCACTCAGTCAATTTCCACCTCACAGATAAAGGAAAACAGTGTATCTCTGAAGACTCCGGAGTTGCATCACTGTCTGTAAACTGTCCCTGTAAGCTAGATCAGATGCTTCCGTCGCCCAGCAAGAAGCGGATGCCCTCCACAACCTTCCCTGGAGTTGCTCTCTGCAGGCAAAACAATGTGTCCCTGGCAAGTGAAGATGCAGCTCAAAAAGGTGAACGAGAACAATCCTGTCTCAAAACAACAGGACTCCAGGTTGAAACACAATCACTGGCAGTCATTTCAGCAGACAAAACATATCTAGATCTTCTGTTCTGATTATAACCTGTACTTTTGATAGGGTTCAAATAGCCACACCAGTTTCAGGACTGGTATGAACTTATCTTTCCCAGCAGGTAGGTTACAACTGCAGCCTTTGGAGCTGTATGGAGCTTCCTTGACACTTTCAGAGGCGCAAACTTTTATTTAGGTTCCCACTTGTACGACTGTTGCATCCAGCTGGAGCCTCGCACGTGCTGCACTGAGCTTTGTCCACAAGGCTCATGCACCGGGGACAAAGACAGGTCTGCTGGGGTTGCACATGCACTCAGGGCTTCCCTTTCCCCGAATTCAAGAGTATTCTCAACTCTAGCCTCGGCCAGGGAAAAACTTGGCAGTTTTTACAGCTCTGATCACATTGCTGGCACTTTCTCTGGGACTCAAAAAAAACCCACAAACCATGTTATCTACACTCGAGTCTTTGAGAAGAAAGGTTAGACATGGTATGTACACCCAAGATGGAGTCACCACGGCTGGAGCATGGTGGGCAAAGCCTGTTACAAGCTAGTCAGCATCTGAATTTTGGAAGTTGAGTCTGCTAGGAAGCAAAGCAGTTAACAAAAAGCATCTTATTCAACAAAGCTTCCTTCTTCCATTTAAGAAACACCTAGTTCAAAGGGGTAGTAGGAGATGAACATTTCTAAAATATTAAAAAATCAAAATTTGAAGGTTTTTTTTTCTGTATGTGGAAGTTTGAAGGAGTATCAAATAGAGTATTATAAAGGGTAAAAAAATAGTGGTTTCGATACCAAGCTCAGAAACTAAGTACAGAACACAGCCCTGTCACTCTATGTGCCCTCAGATGGGAGCTGTACACAAGCAGCACAGAGCTGTAGAGACGACTATGCAAAACACTCCTGTTTCACGACACAAAACACAAGTGATGTGTATCTGCGGCAGAGATCCCACTGACACACACACACTTTGAGGGATGTTTCCACTGCTCAGCATTTCAAATACCTTTTTCTAAAAAAAAAAACAAACCCAAACACTATTAGACCCGCAGAAGAGTCAGATCTTTGGATGAAACACGGATTTTTTTTTTGATTTTTTTTTTTGAGGGTGGGGAGGAAGTTGGCATGGGTCTTTTAGTCCTCCTTATGATTAAACTTGATTTTTCAAGCCAGATCACAAGTGCTGCCAGCCAGGCACCATTCTGATCATAGCAATGATCCCCCGGACGACAGGCTACTGAAAAGGTGGCAGCTCATGTTAAAGTCCAAACCCATAGACACATAAGTACAAAAATACGCAAATAAAATCCACGCTGATCATTACAGCTCCTTCCTTTAACTATCTGCCTGTAGGACGGTTGAAATAAATACACTGGAGAAGATGGAGATTATTACAATAGGAGAGGTAACGATTTGGCAGAATGTGAAATTAGGAAATGGAAGTGGAAAGACATGTTAAAGTAAAAAAGATTATTGAAGAAAGAGCAAAGGGTTAAACGGACAACATGAGAAAAGCAACACAACAAAGAAAGAAAAAACAACCCAAGAAACTGATTGCTCAAACATCCACTGGGAAGCTAAAAGGCAAGATGTGAGGATGAGGTATTACTGACAGCATTTCAGCACCAGTTGAGAAAAATCTCTGGGAAATCCTTTTAGCTAAAACTGCTCAATACACACACTATTATCAACTTCATATAACTGCTACCTTAAGGGAACTCAAACCCCATGAGAGTATTTGAAATAATTCTGAGTATAATCACGCAATTTCTCTGAACTCCCACCTCCTTTTAAACACAGATAATAGGTTAATTATTTACAAAGGAGCAGCTTAATCTAAAGAGATGCTGTTCTCCAAAATACCCGAAGGTTGCAATTTCTTCCCATCTCATGACTAAACACGGCAACAATTCACCTAATGGCATTTATGTACTTAAACACGGGTGTTAATTTTGCCTGCATAAAGATACAGAGATAACCTGGCCTCTCTAACCAGAGATAAGATGGTTTAAAAGCTCTGCTTTCCAAGTTGTGCAGGAATCGCTTGAATCTTAACTGATCCATGTTTAGGGGAAACAAGAAAACCCACATGCTTTAAAAGCATGTTTTATCCTGCAGACCTTTTCAGTTGAGGGTGAATATAGTCATTTTAGGAAGTTTCACTTGCAACTGTTTTGAAGCAAGCAACCAAGAAGATCCACAGGGGGTTCTTGCACTGGAAAGTTAAAAGTTTTAACAATTTGAACATAACAGTTGGCACACCTAGACAAGTTCTCTCCACAGCTGAAAACACATATATTAGTAATGTAAATGTCAAAAGCACTTGTCTCATCACAGGTCTTCTCACTTTAAAATGTTAAAGTTGTTCCTGTGTAAGGTTGGCAGATAGGTTTTTGGGGTTTTTTCCTCTAGTAACATAAGGTTGCTGGCATACAGTTAATTGAAGACTTCAGCTTCTAAGCTAAAGAAAATAATTTTGCTACTGAGCTGTATGAAAGGTGTCCAATGAGTTTATTTTAATGTGTATTTTATTTACATGTCTTTTTCTGTGCCATCCCACCCCAGGCTTTACAGACAACTTCAATAGCCAGTATAGAATTTCTCAGCTTCTAGTATTGTTTTGCTCCAAAACCAGGAAACAAGAGTTGCTTGATGTATAATCCTGCAACTAATTTAGAGGCATATTTAAATACTTTTCTAATGACTGACAGATTACAATGTAATGCATTGGCTGGGTTTTCATACTACAGCATTTTTTCCATTAATTGCAGATATTAGAAACACTCATTTAAAACAAAATAAAATAAAGCCTTAACGGCTCTGAGAATCAATAAATCTTCAACTTAGATTTCTGAGAGAAAAATGAGGGGTATGAAAACTATGACCTACTTTTCAACATTAGCTGACAGCACCAAATCATTTCTACAAATGAAATTAACCTAAGGTAACATATAAAGATGATCCAGGAAGAACAACAACAACAAAAAATATCCTTCTGTATCAAGAACAACTTTCTGCGTAACTACATATTCAGAAGAAAACATTACACTTACAAAAGTGAGAAACCTTCATTACCAATCGCTGCAACAGCATTTTCAAAGTAATAACCAGGGACAGTCAAGAAGAGTGAGGAAGCAAACAGAACCTGGGTGCCAATACAGTTCAATTTAAAAAAAAAGAAAAAAAGAAAAAAAACCAGGAAAATATTCATTTGGCAATTTCTTCACTGCGGACATTAATACATTAACAGAAAGCCTGCTGTGAATTACTTTTCACTTTTTAATCACATGGTACAAGCTCCAGATGGGCGAGATGCCAAGTCATTTAAAAGCGTTCAAGTAATATGAATACACACCAGCATTTCATTTAACCTCACTCAGCTCCACTAAATGAAATAACAGGGCTCTCAATCAGCCTTAATTGTTTTAAGAAATGTGCAAAACATCTCCCGCTCCCCTTCAGTACAGCAACAAGCCACTTTCACTCACAAGCTATTTTTAGAACTCATTATTTCGGAGAATGCATGGAAGAGGATACTTACAGATTGTATATCTTGTAATGGTTTTTATGCTTTGAATCCAAAAACCTTAAGTAGGAGGAAAAAAAAAAAGGCACGTGTTAATATACATTGCAATAATGATTACCTTAATTTGCAGCATCGTTAAAGCCCCATCGGGCACGTGCAGTTCAGCATCCCAAGTCCCAAAGTCAAGGAGGCAGCATCTCACAAACCTTCCTCACACAAATCCCACTGTAGTATGAATACGTCCACTGATACAACTGAGGAGACCAAGACCTGACCTGCAACCGAAATACTCATGGTATGGACCAACCTGCACTGATTTCTAGTTAAGCTGGGGAAGGGTTGTTTATTTTTAAAGCAAGGTTTTCTGTAAACGCTTACTTCCAATTTAATTATCTACGCAAAATACTTTGCCAACAGCTTTCGTGTTTCAGTTAGAACAACCGGCATCGGTTATTTGAATGCCAGGATTTTAAAGTGGTCATTATTTGCCACTGAAAGCTTGAGGACGGTGCTCAACAATATTCTGGGTTCAGAAATGAGGAGGAAGACCACTTGACTTCTTCATACTCATTTCATTTCTGTGCTCTCTTCGTAACGAAAACTTCCCATATAAGCCTCAGAGCCAAACTGCAAACATGATTCATCAAAATTGCCGTGATTATATATGATGTGTCACCTGGCAATGTTCACGAAGAAATAACATACAAATGTTTACACTTAACATCATCAACAGTGTGTATCTGCACATCAGCCAGAAGGAATTTAATTAGCCATGACAGAACATGCTGTTCAAATTGAAAAGAAACACGAGCTGCTAAAATCCTGGAAAGCTAAAGCAAAAACAAGCTCTGGTTATCAGTCATAATACTCCAGAAGAACCTAGAAGAACTCTGTGGTTAAACCAATGTGTTAAAATAAGAACAGATGTGAACCCTCCCCGTGCAGCACCGAGTATGAGATTCCCATTTTACTGGCACAACTATTTCCCGACTCCCAGTGGCGCCCCTGTTGGCAGACTGGGAGAAGTTATGGAAGACGGTGGACATGGCCATTTGCTTCAACAGATCTTCCCGTTTGTTTGCAACGCAGTGGAGAGCAGGGAGAGTGAGAAGAGCTGACTTCGCTTCTGCCAGTAATATCCAAAGCTGAGTATAAGCTTTCACTCAATTTCAAAGAACAAACTTCCATCCAAAACCTCTCAAAGCATCAGTCACAGGAGACAGCCAGCAGTCCAAGTTGTATTTCTCATACAGTGTTAGCACTAAATTTGTCAGGATACCAGCTATTCAGAAAAAGCCCACTGGCATACCCTGGCTCAATACCAACTGCTCTAGAGCTCAAACACATTGAATTTCTGCATAAAAGCTCTGAGGAAAAAAAAAAAATCCACAATAAAAATAAACCAGGAGCAGACGAGAACCTGCCGACTGCACCATACAGAACGCTGCATGACCACATTTCGTGTGTTACTCTCATTTAAAAATACGGTGCAAACACTACTTTAGCATCTAGTTCCCTGAAGCAACTTCATTTACATCTCTCTGTATCTGGCTGATTATACTTCTAGGTGATCACTACCCCTTTTGATCAGTGTTCATGGACAACTTAATAATTATATAGCCATTCCCTTTCAGAAGTCTAATTTACACATATCTCTGTGCTTAACCAATAAAATGTACTTTCCTTCGTACAGAAGGAACTGAAATCAATGCTGTGAACAGATGAAGGCCTTCAAAGACTACTGCCTATTATTACTATTTTTATTTGGATGATTTCCATGTCATTTATTCTAAGTCCAGCCTTTACCTTTTTCCTACAATATCTGAAGGTGGAGTCCATCAGGGATCACATATTTCAAAAAGCAGATGCAACGCCCACATCAACTTCATCAGAAGGTGGCTCTGACTGCTGGTAAAGTTTGCTAGACAGTTTGAGTTTGTGGGACAGCCCTTAACTGTCCCAAAAGGACAGCAAAAGCTTGGTGTTGTGCACAAGCTGTGCGCAATGATACCATTAGAAAACAACTTCACACCTCTGATAGCAATTCTAGCAGACACAGAGGCTCTGCAAAAGCATTTACAGATTGCTACGCTGAACCTCGCTGGTATCACCAGCTTGGAAAAGTGACTTCTCTCTACCGTGTGACAGAACAAGGTAGCTTCTGCAGGACTGGTCAAATCCAGCCTCTGACATTTTCAGTACTATTTGTGGATGGTGAGGCTTCATCATGATGGTTAAATATGCAAAACTGAAATCCCCTCAAACTCACGGGAAGCCAACTGCAGCTGCGCAGGGAAGCCACTGCCTCCAGACAACTGATTCTCAGCTGAGGGTTACGATTCCTCTCCATGTGGGAACCGAGGAGCTGTCTCAATTCTGTACAAGCCTGGATACAAACAATTATCAGTGAAATTCAAGCAGCGCTAATTCTGCCTACCGGTGATTACAAGAAACTTTCTGTGGCATCTCAGACCTGGGAGCTGCGCTTTCTTGCCCAGATACACCTACTTGTAACTTCACTACATTATCCCCTCATCTCCAAACATCAGGTCTCTTACAGAGCAACTGAACTTATGACCTCAAACGCCCAAGATCGCAAAAGCATCACGCATGACTTATAAATCAGAGCTTAGGCTCCTAAACACACTGACATCTGGCAGCTTCTGCCAAGTGTTTAGTTTTTAAAGCAGCCTCTCACATAATATTCTCCAGGTAGGGTGTTAACAAGTAGCAACAATGTTCACAAAACACCAACTACACCTTCCACGGTTGTATCCAGCAGTTCAGAGAAGATAACTTCCTCTTGTGTTACTTATAACCTGTAGGGTTGGGTTTTTTTACAAAATGTGCTATAAAACATCACTAGCATTAACAAATTTTAGCCGATTTTTCTCCTTGTCCACAATTATTGAACACAGCCAGATGTAAAAGCTTTCATCTGAAGTCACCTATATTTACTACTTTAAATCAAGATTAAATTATCAAGCACTTCATTGATTGACTGAAGACAGGATATGGGTAAACATTCTGAAATGCCATCAGCTATTTGAGGAAACTCTCAACACTGAACAGAGGCACAGATGACATCTTTCTAAAAGCAAAGAACCTCCCTTTACCCAATACAATTTACTGAAGTCAATTTTTTATGCTAAGAAGTGGATTTCATGCAATTGAGATCAACCCAGAACAGAAGCCTGGCCTAAAAATTCTTGAAATGTAACATTTTTGTTGTTCCCAACATTTTTCAGGAAAGCTAATACAGCAACATCTACGAGATGCAAAACTGTTGCCATTTCTGTGAGTCAGAACACACATCCTTTCCTCAGCAGAGCATAAATATTTGAGTGCAGAAAAGGATACTTAAGAATTACAAGAATAAGTTAAGGAAAAGATAAATAAAGCCTTACCTTACAACATCATCAATGTTGTTCCGGTACACTCCTTCAAGCCTCTCCGCAGGAAACCCCATAGCAATTATGTTTGGATAAATATCTGAATATGCAAGTTATGGAAACATTTGTAAAGCACATGAAATTCCTAACACAGCATTAAATGGACGTGCATCAACTGCTTATCACAGTCAGAGAAACAACACCGATGGACTCCTATATGCAAACAATTCAGCTCTATATATGCGGTAATAAGGGATCTCTTTTTAAAAAAAAAAAAGGGGGAGAAAATGGCTGAGCACAAAAAAAAAGTTTGAAAAATGAGGAAAACTTTGGAAAACACAGTTCTTCCGTCACAGTGACTGTGACAGAAGTCTCCTGACATCTCAAACAGATAACTTACCAGCAATCTATGCTACTGGGCAGCTGGTGATTAACATCCACTAGGGAAGACAATCCACCAGAAAAGCAGTCAAGGAATCCCCTTCTATCACACATTCTCTCACCAGAATCACACAGATGCTACATGCTGGTCTTTTTCTAAAGTTTGAGTGGTATATCAAACCCAATGGGAAACTATTAAAATAATCTTGTGTAACTAAATTGCAAGATGTTCCACATCAAACTCATGGTCAAGTCCCCAGTGATCTCAAAACAGGTATACCACACAAAACAGCAAACTGAAAAACAAAAGGGCACTTCAGGCACGCAAGCCCTGGCAAGGCTACCTAAACACGAATGGTTTTACCACTTTTGATGATTTTCATATAACAGACCCTATAGCAGCTGCTAAAGTAGCTCTGAATGCTGAAATGTAACACGTTGCCATAGGTGGGAATGTACAGGTTGGAAAAAGATCGTGTACCTTCTTAATTATTAAAAAAAGCGCCCCACTTCTGGAAATATATTCTAGTTTCTTATTCTGAACTACCTGTCATTTACTCGCCAAAAGCAACCTGAGATAAAGAACTTAGAAAAAGCACCTCTCGGCAAAAACAAACGAGCCCTAAGAAAAAAGGCCAAAAAAAGAAAATAGCAGGTTTACATCTAGACCTGATGTAGTAAAGAATTCACAACAAATTGCTAGAAAATTACTGGTATTTATTTTCCTGGTGGTGTAATGAAAAATGGATTTTATTGGTTTTTTTTAAGCAGAACTCAAGAAAAGAAAGTACTCCCAAGTTTTAAACATTATTAGAAGTGATAATGTAGTGAAGAAGCTTCACTGAAAAGCAAAACAGAAATGAAACTAGCAGCTCGAAAACAGACCATACCCTACCACATTAACATACTCCTCCTCAAACTAATTTTAGAAGGAGTAAGAACAAAGCATGATATGTTTCAAGTTGGCCCTGCTTTAAACAAAGGAGCTAAAAGAGGTGATTTCCAGAGGTCCCCTTCAACCTAAATTATTCCACAATTAAAAGAGTATTTTTCGGTTTTATGGTTAAAATATAATGAAGCTCCAAAGAGTAACCATTGGAACTGAAGGCATCGCAGCAGCTTCCAAGATATTAATATTCCAGTTACTTGTACACAAAGAAAAGTCTGAAGTAGGATACAAACTACTTTACTCCATCCTTGCAGAATTCCCACAAGCCTAAGTACTCACAGGGAAGCAGCATGGACCAAGTTCTGCATTTACACAGTTAACTACAAGACTTAAGAAAAACATTAAGACTGAATACATGGAAATCATGTTTTCTGTTCTCAAAAAGTAATAATTTGCATTTACTATGTTGTAATCCAAGTACTAACAGACATTGGTCTGCTTGGACTATTCAAAAGGCGATTTATGCAGACAATGAGATAAATATGGAAGTTTTTGAAAAATCCAAATAAATATCTGTAGCTGCCTTCAATATAGACACTGAAAGAGGGTTGTGTCTGGTTTCCAGTTTATTCTGTACTTGCTCAAACCCTATAAAAGCTTATCTTCAAAAAACAAAAAACAAAAACAAACCCTCACCATAAAGCTACTTAACTTTCAAAGCTTGTGATAATTTCAGATACTATCACATCACATAAAGCTTGAACTTTGAACTTCCTTCTGAAAGTATTCTTCTCCACAAGCAGTCCACACCTTAAAATTAACAAAAAGTGCTATATAATTAGCAAGGCATTTACTATTTTATCAGTTACCACTTGTCAGAAGTGGAAGAAACTGGTTATAAATCATATGGCCCTGCCCTATGCTTATTCACAGGGAACCACCTGACTTTCAGCTATCACATCCCATCACTCCCTCCTCATCCCTCATTTCAACCCCATTTCTACCTACTGCCAGTTCAAGCATTTATACTCAAAAGCACCTCCTTTTGCACCCAGCTCTGAGTAGCAGGGCTATGGAAACGACCACAGCAGAATAATCCAGTACATTACCCTGCTTGCCACAGCATTTCTACAAAAGACAAGCAGTCATGCTAGCAATAGGGTTAAGAGACACTCTTTTTGATACACCACATCAAAACAAAACTCAGTTCCAACTCTAGCATCACCCAGGAGACAGATGCCCAAGCTTCACCAAATTACCACATAACTTAAGTCAAATTTCTGCTTGCAATCCTGTCCTTTACTACACTTTTTTCACATGGCTCAGCCTGCAGTTTACGTTCACATGCTTTTCTTTGGCTGTTTGCTTTTCCTCTCCGAGAGGCTACTAAGAAACAAAATACTTTCCAGGATTCCCAGCTGGTGCAAGATAGAAGTGAAGCAGACAGACACCTCAAGCGAAGGGAACAGAACAGTGTTTCCATGCTCACAGACTCGTCCAAACACCAAAGCCTCAAAACACGCAGGCAGAGAGAGATAAAAAAGTTCCAAAATTAACCAGGGCGGTCTCACGCTTTTGGAAAGCGTGATCCCCTTTCGGCTCCCACATTTCATGTGACCCCTCTCTCCCCTCCCTCGCTCCTCAAGGGCGATGCACGAGTGGCACGCACACCGCTCGCACGGATTTCTTCTTTTAAACGGGGGCAAGACAGCAGCACGGAATGCTTAAGCCTAACTGTGCAGCATTACAGGTGGAATTTTTCAACCCAGAGCTAATATTGCAAAAGGTGTTCCACAATATGCCAGTAAGTAAAGAAAACGGGAAAAAGACTCCAAACTGGTGGGAAGGGAAAAATGTGAATCAATTTACTGATGCCGATTCAATAAGAGTTGCATGCTCCAGGATTTTGCAACCTGACAGCGCAAAACCTGAAGAGTTGCTGAAAAACAAATAGCCAACGGGCAGCCTGGGGAGGGAGGGGGACTGTTTTTAGAAAAGCATGATTGTTTTTTTTAAAGAGGCAAATCAATTTCTCCCCCAAGTAAATACAAGCATCCTGAAGTACCTTCCTTATTATCTGGAAGTGCGAGCCTGGAACGCGATTCACACGCCAGATCCGTATGCGAGAGAGCTGGTGTTGAAGGCCACGGGCCGCAGCGAGCAAACCTCCCCCTCCCCGTTCCACGGCACGCGTGCAAGGCTGCAGGCTTCTCCTGCACCCAACGACAGTGAGCGGCAGCTATGACAAACCCATTCGTATCGCTGGTGAAGATCATCTTACGCCTTTTTAATATATGCTTCTGACCAGTATGTTGAAGGAGCACGTTGCTTTGCAACTCTTCTGTTGCTTCAAACAACTGCAGGGTGCTTTTTGCTTCAAGGAGTAAGGCAAGATGGCAGAAGAGAGTGGAAACACTCCGCTTGCGCAGGCAATTTAAACTGCTGAGCAGAAATAGCAGTTTTGTCACTTCACTGAAAAAGCTGCAGTAAAAACCACGCTCTTCCCCCCTTCGCTCTCCTGCAAAAAGATGCCCCAAGTGAAGGAGATGGTGGTTACCACATCAGTACTAGACCTTTTTCCCTGATGATGGGGAACACAGAGAGTCATCCTCAGGGATAGACTGCGATCGCTGCATGGAAGGCTACAGAGCAGAGCCTGTAGGAGGAGTTAACTGCCCACTGAGCAACATCTTTACCAAGTTCTTCTATCACTAGCCATGCTCAACAGTTCAGACACCCTGCTTTTCTCACTTCGGTTAATTTAACACTGATTTCCAAAGCTGAAATGAGGATATTCACTACCAAGACACAATTTCTTACAAAGGAGCTTGGAAACTCAGCTTACATTCAAAGTAAGAATTCTGAGTCATCATGAAATCAGTAATGATACTGATAAATTTAGAAAGGTGGAAAAACTTGATTTAAACATGCAACAAGTTCATTATCAATTCCAAGCTTATTTTTTTTTAAGACAAGCAAATGAAAAAGTGAAAAAGCCTCAGTCATTTATTAAGGCAGTTCTACAACATCCACAAAACAGAGTTAACCAAACTGTTGTAACTACTAAAATTTGAAATGGGCTTCTCAAAAAAGATAAAATAAACCCTGCCACATTTTGCCAAAGTAGCTCTTCCCTAAGAAATTCATTCCCAGAAATGCCTTCAATAGCTCTTAAAGAACTTACGTCTTTCTCAATCTTGTATACACAGAGCCTGGAACTTTTGTTACCAATCACAATAAAAAAATTCATGAGACAGACTCGTGGTACACAGCAACAAAACACCAAAGTATCATCCTCTACTCAGGTTCATACTTCTTACTAACTACAAAATTTCAGCTTTCAAATGAACAAAGATGACACCATGCTATACCCAAGGAACCTTAAAATGAAAGCACCCAATAATTTGCCAAGCTACTAAATGCCACGAGGAAAAAAAAAAAATCATACTTAGTCAATACTGAAAATATATCCAAGCAAATAATCTGTAAGTCATTCCAGGAACACCTTTGCTCTAATGCCATTCATAGATTTCACAAAATGCTGTTCTTAAATCCTGAAATCATTCCCACATGCTGAAGATGATAGTCTTTCCAGCTGCTGTGAGAAAAAGCCTGTGTCGTTATGCAAATCAGCAGTTAAAATCACTTTCAAAAATAGCTGTCTATATATCCACATTATGCCAAGACCAAATTAAAGAATATGCAGTATACACTTTAAATTGTACATATATATAGACACAGAAAAGCAAATTACTCCTGTTGGGCCTGTAAGTAATTCTGCTTACAAAGCTAGCCTTTTTCCTAATAATGGAAGGTGGCCAGAAAAGCATAACGAAATATTTACCAATTCTTAAGTTCTTAAACAGCCACAAGAAAGTCACAAAAATAGAAAACACTAGCCTCTCCTGCAATGATCAGCAATCTCAATCAATATGCAGAATATAGAGAATTTCTAACCAACTTTATGAAGTCCTATTTCATAAAATCTTGGTTTGCTTTTCTTCGTGCACATGCCCTTGCTTTTCTGCTTTTTTTTCCATTAAACTGCCTTTATCATAACCCTCCCATCTTATTCTTTCCCCTTGTCACGCTGAGGGAAGTAGGGGGGAGTGATGGAGCGACTTGGTGGGTACCTGGCACTCAGCCAAGGTCAACCCACCACAACCCCTTATCCTTGCTCTGCTCATGTAAGAACAGAAACCAAATGGCTTAATCTTCCTAACTTATAAGCATGCTAGAGCATGTAGACATGAAGAAATTACATATAGCTTTACTTTCTAAACCCAACACCGATGACAGATGTTTAAATCAAAACATGATTGAAAAACATCTTTAAAATTATTGGCTATTTACAATTCAAGGCTTCAGGAAGACCCACCGGGCATTAGACTTCACTTTTTAAGAAAAGAGAAATTTAAAACAAGCGGAGTGTTCCTGAAGCTGTGAAGGATGGTCACTCTTCAAGTCATGCTCTGGAGTTAAAAACTTACTGCCAAACCTGAACGCCTGCAAATTAAAGGGCAAAAGCCCATTTCTCCCAATCTTCACTTTCCAGCTTTCAAACACGCATCTTATTCAACAAAGAACAGATTTAAATTCGAGACTCTATGACCCGAAAAAAAAGCCAACAACTTTGCAACTGCCAAGAATGCAAATTTTCACTTCTAGTTCAGGCAAGCAAGGCATGTACTTGCTTTAATCCGCTCCTAATCAGCCCACTCCTCATTCACGTGCAAACTGCTGTCAGTTTTGCTCCACTGTGCATCACCCATCACCCCCCTGGCTGCAGAGAGAGCCACAGGACAAGTGAAGTCAGCCTCTAGGACAGGGTGGCCAAGCTGTCAACTGCTAAATTCCAGTTGATAGTAACACCAAAAAGCACCGGAATGACCTGACTTTGAAGTCTCCAAAAGTTGCTTTGCTGTCTCAATTTTTCTGCAATTTTCAGGAACTCTGACTTCAGTAACCAAGAGATACGGTCTAGCAGCGCATTTGGCCCTACCAGCTAGGAAATGTTAGTGCGGTAACCTCCAGCCCTTGAACTCCCGCTTAAACCACTCTGTAGAGCAACAGCAAGGAAATAAAAAAAAAAAAAAAAAAAAAAAAAAAAAGAATTGTTCTTGCAGTTCAACAGCTTGACAGCCTGAAGCTACAGGGGGAGTGTTATGAGAAGTGTCCACACTCCATCCTCAAACAGATTTAAGAGTCCTGACAAATGGCCAAGCTCTTATTAGTGCCATTTTCTTGACAGCATCCCTACAAAAAAAACCAAACCAAAAATACATAGGAAAATACACCCAGCTAAATCTAGAAAAGTTTCCTAACATACATACTATTTAGCCTGAACGCATGCATACTTTTTTTAATAAGCAGCATTTCCATTAGCCAGCATAAAACGCAAAATAGTTTACTATTTTTCTGAGTCTGGATAATCGGGAAGTACAGAGGAAATGAACAGGAAGAAAGTTCTTCAGAGCAAAGGAGGATTCCTTGTAGCTAGCCAGCTGCACTTGCCAACTCTACCATCTGTGCCTTCAAGAATAAGAAAAGAGAGAGACCAACTCAGATGTGGCTCACAGAAACATTTTATGATTTATAAGAAATGAATTTAACCCCTTAACGCTCAGTATTTCAACTACATTTTTTTTCCTCCTCCTTCCCTTTTTTTGGCGAGGTTTGTTGTTTGGTGGGTTTTTTAATTATTTCTTATATCTCATCTTCTAACTTAAATGCAGCAACCTAGACAAGGAATAACAAAACTGCAGCTTGTGTCCAGGAGGCAAACCTGTCCAGAGATGAGGTCACGGGGCTGACAAGTCTGGAGGGGAACTCAAACTCCTGCAGTCTAAAGAAGTAAATCAGAAGATGCTTGAAAATGACACTGCCAGGTTGTCGTGGGAACCAGTTACATCCCCAACTCACTTCCAACCCATATTGTGGCTTCTGGACCTGCTTACTATGCTGCATTTGGGAAGTATTCCCAGAGCAAGTCTCTCCCTTCATCTGTGAGGTGTATGAAATGTGTCCTGGAGGTCTCAGCCATATGGAGGCTTTGCTGAACAGCTAATAGGGTCAAGAAAATTGGAAAAAACACCACACACATAATCTACACAGTAAGAAGGCACCATTTTTCTGGCAAAATACAGTTGTCAACCTCAAACCTTACGGTATACATATAAAAAATGGTAACAGAAGTATAAAGGAAGATGATGTCTGCTCTACAGAAGAGTTTGTTCTGGCAAAGACTGAGAAAAAGAGGTCTTAAACTTCCATTTCAATATGGCTTGTAATCACAAATAGAGATAGGAAAGCATAGAGCTAGCAACGGAAACATGAGCTCGTTGTGAAGAGCTGCACATCCTTCAGAAATAGGTATTGTAGGGCACAAAAATGTCACCTTTCCCATTAAGAAAACGCCAAGAGCAATTGAAGCATAACAAGTGACGCAACAGCACACTACAGTATTCATATAAAATTTGATAGAAAGGGCTTTTCAGTTGAGGAATCAAAGAGGAATTCAGCCGAGGAATCAACTCCATACTCAACTTTAAGTCCAGGTCTACAGCTCCAAACAAAACCCTATGATCCTAGCACGTTTCTGGAAGTAAAAACACACAGTCCAGTTAAGAAGGTTTTCTGTTTCTGCTCGTGCTTTGGAAGAAGCTGCATCCCATCTTATCATCCTTAGCCAGGCATCTCAACCAGCTGCAGCAACACACAGCAGCCCAAGACAAAGAACCACACCAGTGGCAAAGGACAACTGTTATGTGTGAGGCTCAACATTTGTCCTCAAAGTAACACATTGTCTTCTCTCTACTGAGAAGACCTGAGTGGATCTTGTCAGTAGAAGGCACCATATACGAGAAGCTTGACTGTCATATCTCAGTCCGAGACTTCCAAAGGAAGAGATTTACCTCTTTCAACCTAGGAACCAAATTCAACATGAATTCTTTCAAGGCAGAGTATGAGAGCTCCCTGCTATGTGTTCTTAGCGCACCGTCACGCTTTGCAGGATCTCCTTTAAAGAAGCATCGATGTATACTTAAGCTTATTCTAACCTCAAACATCCACAGAAAAATACAAGAATTTTAGGCAGTAAAAAGAAGTCAGCACAGAGTCACTACTTTGATATTTACTGATAGGAAGTGAAAAATAGCTCGTTCTCAACTCTTTGCAAGTCTGAAAGGACATCCAAAACTTTCAGGAGACAAGAGAATTTAAAATAGCCCTTGGGCTAGAGGACAAACCTGTCACACTAAAAAGCTTTATAAAACATAAGCTATAAAAACTAGGATTTGTATGAATTTATCAAGCCTTAATTTAAGGGTGGTGATCCAAGAGAAGATAAAGGCAACCAGCAAAACATGACATAAAACCATCCTAATAAATCATTTCTCAACCAGTGAGGCCTGAGTAAGTAATATTAATTTTCACACTAGTAACATCTGGTGATTTTGCCCCTCTAAATGTTAGCACAAAAAAAAAAAGACATAACTTCTCTAACTCACCCATACAAGAAATTAAAGAATAGAAAATACATAACTATTTCAATTCTAGCCTGATACATACCCAGGCAATGTGATGAATTAAGCAGAGGCCTCTAAGAAAATTAATCGTGCCTTTAAACGCTATTATACTACAGCCCCACAAAGGCAGAATTAAGCTTATGAAGACATTTCTTAAGCAGTTTGTTACAAAAAAAAAGAAAAAAAAGATATTAAGCAGTTTTTATGCATTGCTGCATGTCGGGACTGTGAAGCTGGGGCTTCATCTTTAAAGAGAACAATGCCAACTTTTGAAATAGTCACCATCCCAAGCATAGAGCAGTTGAGTTTAATTTTTTAGCTGCACAGTCAATTACCATTTGAATCCCAGAGCCCACTACTTTAGCTTCGTCGCCTACAAATCATTATTAAGATAAACTCGATTTATGCAGCGTGATACACAGCTTAACTGCACGATTATTTACTTCCATTCTACAAAACTCTCTTCCAGGGTCTCACAGGCGAGACAGTAACTGAGGAAGACGATGATCGGAGCAAAAAGGACACGAGCTTGAATTAGAAACTGGAACAAAGATTTGTTTAGATCTGAAATATCAACCTGGGACTAGGAGACCTTCAAAAACTAACAGCAATCTCTGAACCCAAAGCACCACGCACAAAGCATTTGTGTTTCAGAAGGGATCCTGCTCTACAGGGCCACTTATGAATGCTCCCCTATTTTCAAATAAATTCCCTTCCTACAGTCTGGAAATCATCATCCCAATAATTCACATGAAAGCACAAACGTGCACCAGCTTTAATCCCCAAAACCTTCACAACGCGTCAAATCAAAGGAGCCCACAACTACCCTAGTATTTAGGGCGCGGCATCAGGCTTATCCAGCATTAACTACTCGACTCCAGGCTAGATCCCACTTACCCCCCGGAAAAAGCTATGGAATACTTAACCTTCAATATCCAGCCTACATTAGGCACAGTGAATGCGAACAAATCACATGGAGTTCCGAGTTCCAGATTACTCGCTGGGTACTCCAACTAGAAAGGAGGTGAGCTTTGAAAGGGAGTTTGTTATGACTAATGACAGCAACTTTGGTCTGTAGTGTAATTAAGAGATTTGTCAGCTCAACTGCTTATTCCCTCCCTTTTCTTCCACTTTGTCAGAACACAACTCCTGTCCCTTAAATCATTCTACAGGAACTATTTTCTTGTTTAAACATGTTGTAAAGAAAGACTCTAGGCTAAGGTACTGGGAGTATAATTTGTCATCTTATGCAGTATTAACATGGCAACATCATTAATCCATTAAAAATTCCATTTCATTTAAGAAACTATTCAGAGATTCAAATTGGTGACAATTCAGTAGACAGAAACTTTATGTATAAAATTTCAACTTTTTTGGCATGGCTTGACTTTTGCACAGGGGCTTTTAGCCTGATGCGCTAATAAAACACATTCTTCTGGTCATATTATTACCAAACAAATTATATCTTGTTATCACAACAAAGAGAACTGAGGTGTCCATATCATACTGCAAGGAAGAAAACAGAAAATACAGCCACCTCTCTTCTGGAAGAAAATTAGAAAATTCTGTACTCCACACATCATTTAGCAAACACCAGCTTTCTCTATAGCAGCAGTCACTGTACTTCAAAAACTTTTGATAATTAAAAAAAGTTCTTAAAATAGGTGTATTGAGTGCAGCCCTGGATAGCACAAGAAGCCCATAATTTTTGTCCCAAAGAAATCCACTGATCACCACCTTAGCCGCCATCAAGTCAACTACCTTCCTGCCTGTACTCTACTGCAGCAGTAATAGCCATTTCACCTGCCGCATAAGCTCCACACTCAAGGCTATATCCTATCCCTAAATACGCCGTAACCACCTCATGAAGGCAGTGCAAGTCACATGTAATTATCTTGCGGACAGAAAGACCTTCCTGACTAGCACAAGTTCCTAGAAAGATGCACTTTCAGAATTCATTAACGCTCTGCAAGACTCAAGTTGGACCCAGTGTTGACATGTGGCCAAGCAACTGCACCAAGACCTTAACGAGTGCGATTTTCCAAAGTCCTCAGCACTGAACTAACCAAAGTCACTGGTCAGCCCAGCAAAGATCATTCCTCCCAAAACCTCATCAGTCTTATCATAAGAGATAATGAAGATGAACTCGAATTTAAATTTAAAAAGGAACGCTCAAAACCAGTACCAGTCCTAGTAAAGCTTGCACTTTATTCGACATTACCCTCTTAATGTTTAACAGCAAAGCTGTGGATGTTCTGAAAATTGCACACGCTTTACTAAATGTACAAATGATTAGCTTCAGTTGTATTTTTTTCTAAAAGGTCACTGTGTCAGAAAATTTTATAAAGCGCCCGCACGAGCTCTTCATTTCTTTTCCCACCTCGAGAAGAACATAAAGCCATCACTTCCAACAGCAGATCTACGAGAAGCCAAGAATCATTTTGCTGCTTTTGTCGATTTAAAAGTGTGCACAGCAGTTATTTTTTAACTTTGTGTTTAGCTTGTGCAGTCTCCAGCAATGCTGCACACCGATTAAAAAGGTCTGATGATGCAAGATCAAGTAGTCCGTAAGGAAGTACGTGCGCTACACTGAAGCAAGCGCAAAGAGATGAGCTGTCGTTTGTCGAGCATCTTTGAAGTCCCTTTCCAAGCAACTGCAGTCAAAAAGTCAGGCAGAAAGGGGCTGGGGTTACTCTGAATGGATGCAGCCAGGTTGCACAACAGAGCACTTGCTGGAATGGTAGGGGTTTTGTGCGTAGGCTTCAGCTGCCAAACAATGCGACCCACGGATCTGCACATACTACAAGAATATGTCATTGGGGGCTTTTTTTAGGATGTGAGGAAAAGTAAGTGAGCCAGCACATCTCTAAACCCAGAAGAGAAAATACATGAATGCACTTTTATCTATCACCACCCTGATTTCTCCATCTGGACAATTCAAACAATCTTTATCCTTGCTAAGTGCAGAAAGACCAATTTCCCCAGCATCGAATACATCCTATATCCAGCAGGTAAATGAACCAAACTCTGAGAAGTCTCCAGTCAGTACCATTTTACTGCTGTAAATGGTGAATTCAGAGCAAAATTGACACAAAGATTTGTGTCCAAAACCCAAGATTGTCTCAGGCTCCAGAAGCAAATTGAGTCTGTCGGGCTCTTAACACTGCTAAGTAACATGGTTTACTTCGGAACAAAGAAACGCTTTTCCACCAATAAAATGCATTGACAGTTGGTTTCTTCCAGTTTCTTCTAAACCCTTACCGTGCTTCAGCGCAAGAAAATCTAGTTACAAAACATCTCACAAACTTTAATTTTAAAATGAAACCAAGTATTTTAAACAAATGGCATTTCCAACTCAGGCTCTTGGTTTTAGACACGCTACGTACCTCATGCCACTAATTCTTTTTTTTTTTTTTTCCTGGAAGCTGAGACATTTTAAGCGAAGTCACGTAATTTAAAATTTCATTAAAAATGCAAAGAGCTTTAGGCCTGCAAACAGCATACAGCAGGATGATATTCTCACAAGCTTCCACTCGTAATTTTAGCGTTCTCTGCCTTTCATTATACGAGACAAACTACATGTGAGACTTGTAAATAAACTGCACCCAGCATCTGATCTTTCCAGAATATTGCTGCAGTTTATATGACTATGTAGGTCACGAGCTACACATGCTTCAATTAAGCATCAGCCTAGGCCTGCTCTACTCTAGGCTCAGGCTAGGTGGCCATTTTTGTGCATGACAGAAGGCCTGGAAATAGGAGACAAAGTTTAACCAACACTGTAATGGGCACAAGAAGCAGACGATTTTTTTCTACTTTTGTCTCAAATAGTTAAGCCACTTGCTAAACTCAAGTTACAGAGAGTCCCCTCTTTAGATACAGGCAATCAGCGCAGCACCCGAGAGGTGCAGGCAAGCGCTCTCTCTTCACTGCTCCCCTGCAGTAAAATGGTCAACAACCTAGCTGCACAACCTCAGAAATATCGAAGATTATAGTGCCTCAGAAAACATACCAGTCATTGCATCATAAAGAAATGCAGCCATCTTAGAAGGAAGCCATTAATTCCAACTTTTCTTCTCATCCATTAGCACCAAAAAGTATCCAGTAGTACAGAAATGAAAAAGAAACCCAAATAAATCAGGACTATCTGGAATAAGGTACTCCAAAGCTGACTTAATGTCTCCACCTTTGAAAACCTTTCTTTGAATTTCAGCTTTTTTTTTTTCCACCAAGAGATGCATCGAAAAGAACATATGATGAGATGAAAAGTAATGTCAGTAGTTTACAACACTCACAATTAGCACATACGACTGTTCTCATATTGCCTACATAAAGCTACTGATTGTGCAAAGTCACTATTTCCTTTTCCTAAACCCCTGCATTATCCACATAAAGAGGAATTCTTCAGCTACTTGTAAGGAATGAGGAGTCCCAAGCACGATGTACTGTACCATACTCACATCAGTACCAGTTTTAAAAGGATTTGATGTGGCCCAAGAGGCAAAAAGAGAGGTCCTTGTAAGAGACTTTGGCACTCCAGTGCCTAACCCAGCCTGCCTTTCAGCCCTCAGGTGTTCCTTGCAATGCCTTGGGAGAATTAATCCTGATAGAAATAAAACACCTGCAGGTCTTCGTCCACATCGGAAACCAAGACACAACCCCTTCCCCACAGATGGGTAAAAGAAAGGACGTATCGCAGAACGTAGGCCAGAGATCAGGTGCTTCACCTGGACTCCCTGTAGGTTCAGCTTATTCTCCATGTCCCAAAGCCCAGGTAGCAATCACCAGCTACTGCATATTTTGGGGCCACCACCACTGAACTACTTGTATAATAGTATTTACTGCAGGAGGAATTCTCACCTTCATTTCCCACATCTCAGATAAATGCCCAAATCACTGGGCCAAGCAGCTACCCTGAAATAACCAGTAATCTGTAACAGAGGAGACGGATATAGGTGTGCAGGGAAGCAAAGCTAACCAACAGTAGAAGTGCAGCTGGTAGCTCCTTTTGGTCTCAAAATTTTAAGTTCCAGCACACGGTGAGAAGTACCTTTGAGAATTTAAATCCTGGTCCTCCAACCATGCACCACCACATGCCTTCCTGAACAGTTCGCTCAGATTTCAAGGTTTCTCTTTCTTCATCTAACATCACATGGTTGGAGAGCTAACTCCCAGTTCAGCCCCCTCTCTACTCACGTAAGAATTAAATAGGTTATTTTCCAACTACCAGGTCTGACGAGCAGCAACTCCACCCATGACCTGCAAAAAGAACTTCTCCAAGAAGCCTGCACAAAGTGATAAAAAATTAAACTTTCTCTTCTGCAGCAACGTCAGCCTTCAAGCAAAGCCATTATACTGTACAGGGAGCAGTCTTCATTCATTAATTAACTGCTCAAAATGTTCAGCTATGAAAAAAAAGCTTTTTCCAAAGATATTTTTGCAATCATGAAAACCCCCGCCTTTTCTATAAATTTGATTACAGAATCTCAGCCAGCTACTCCTTTTAGAAAAACTAGCCTAGGCCCAGCGTTTGTGGCCTACTTCTAATGCAAAATTCTAAGAATAAAATTAATGAGACAAGAAAGTAAAAAATAAGCAATGAAGTCCATTTGGCACACGATTAGCAACCCTGAGCAAGACAATCTGGCTTCAATGTTCACCAATTTTCTTGTCAGGAGAAGCAGATGACTAGTTCAGAAGATCTGTTTGGATCAAAAAAAAAAAGTAAAAAAATCTCCACTAATGGCACATCTGGGCAAAGATGTGAGCACAGTCTTCAACTGTGGAGTTAAAACCTCACTGTTTTGCCAATGCTTAACTTTTTTCATAACCCTAAAGTTCCCAACAAATCCATGCCCCAGAGAATCAAAAAAAAAAATAAAAAAAAAATCAAACTTGGATTTCTGTCATAAAGTCAGCAGTTAGTGCTGTGCTGGCCTAGGTCAGCGTTCCAGCTGCCCGAGCCGCAGGCCAACGATACGACCAAGTTGCAGTCACAAACGCAAGCCTAAAATTGCATTTTATCAGTATCGCAAGCAGAACGCAGGAATTCCGTACCAGAGCTGCTGCTTTTTAACTAAGAGCTCAGCAACCTCTCGCTAAAGTCAAGAACCTTTCCGGCTGTTCGAAAGCCACCAGAATTTTAGGCCAAGGCTCAACGCAACAGCTCGAGCTCCCCGCTCATTATAGCGGTTCGTGGTTTCCAACCTGCCCAAAACCTGGATTTATTCGTAGCGCTTGCTATGACGTGACTGTAATTGCTCCAGAACACAATACATTTCACTCCAATCATGCTGCAGACCAGAAAGCTCTCTCTCTTAGAGGTAAGAGTAGCTCTGAATAGTACTGGTAATATTCATTTTTCCTAGGACAGCTCCAACTTTTAGGTAAGGTTCTTGCTGCAAAACCCCTCAAACACAGCAATGATCTTTCTCCACCACAGAGAAAGACTGTGCCTACAGCACAGCCTCTACATACCATTAACTTGAAGCTTAAACATCTGCCTGCCACCACACATCTGTCTGAAAGGCCACCAGAACTATACACCAGCAATGCTTCTCCATGCTTTGACTCATTAGCCATAATTGCATACTAATGACATATTCCAGGATTACACTCCTCGCTATCCTCCTCGAGGCCCAATGTGCTCTCATCTGTAACCCATCCTCACATTCTCTGCATCTCAGGTTATGCCAAAACGCAGTTCACGCATCGTATTAGGAAAAAAGGTATTTTTTAGCCTGGGAAAAGCGATTGCCATCTCTTCTCATTGAGCGCCTCGCTGCATCGTACAGCAACCGAGCACACGAGCTGTGCCTTACTGAACGCATGAAAATCAGGGCAGAGAACACTGGCTCTGCCTCTTCTGCCACACAGACTAAAGCAATCTGAGTAAAGCCATAGGCCTGCCACGATTATATTTGCAATTCCAGTTACTAAATCGAAGATTTTTTAAAAAAATTTAAAAACCAGAAGTGCTCTGGATGTGAGTCACGGTGGGACAGGCGTATTTGCTTATGTGAGCCGAAAAATCAACACAGGCAGAGATAAGCGGCAGCCCCGCGTTGGTGAGAAGCACAGAGGGGCTATCCGGGCCGGAGCGGGGGGACGGGACAACGACGACAGAGCACCTCCGTGACGAGGGGGTAGCAGCAGGCGGGCCGGCTGCCATCGCCAAGAAGCGCTAACGTTAATCCTCGCCATCGTGGAGCTCCCGTTAATCTGCGCGGCTGCCGGGCCCCGGCTCGACGGCCGCCCGGACAAAAGGAGGCCGAGGTGGCGGCGGGGAAGGGTGCGGCGGCCCAGGCGAG
>VWZK01007369.1:228874-306549 GCA_013396935.1 Baryphthengus martii
GAGGAGCGGCGCTGGGCCAGGCTGCGCTTCGCCCCCTCCCGCCGCAACTGGGCCGTCCCGCGGGAGCCCGCCCGCACCGCCGAGAGGAGTGGGTAGTCGGGCTCCTTACTGTCCTTTGCGGTGCTGCGGCCTGCCGGAGCTATAGGCGCGCGGCGAGGGAGAGAACGGGGCTTCCGTCCCCTTTGTATCTTCCGTCCCCTTTCCCCCGTTAGTTTGTCCCGTAGCGCATGTAGGTGCCACAGCGGCTGCGCCCGCCCCGGCGAGGAGCCCCGTGCCGGATCGGTGGCCTGAGCTTATGTAACCGTCGGCAGAGGGTTAGCGAAGACGGTGCAGCCCCGAGCCTCGCGGGGAGTCGGGCTGGGGAGCCCATCGGCAGGAGCGTCGTCCTCACCCCCTTGCTCCCCGGCCTCCGCTGCGGGGTTTAGCGTAAAGCCGAGGGATCCAAGCTCGCCCGGAGCCCCTGCTGTCCGTCCCTCCCTCCGCGGTACGTGAGCACCTACTGCCCCCTGCAGCCTCCCGGGCCACGGGGGAGGGGAGGGGGAGTGGTGGGTGTGGGGCCACCTGCTGCTCTCGGGGCCCCAGCAACCGAGCACGAGTATAAGGACGCGAAAGTACCCCCCTGGGTGACACCGGCTGGGTCACCGGTCGTGGCCATGCTGTTCTCGGTGAGCTTTCAATCCCCCTTCTTCCCCCAGTGATCGCAGTTATCCTCACGGGGGAAAGCACTATCTCTAAATCTCCCAATTCAGCCTTTAAATTCCTTTAATGCTTCGGCAGATAAATCCCATTGTACGAGGTTCTTCACGCTCTATCCCGAAAACTCCTGCAAGGCTTTGGGAATTGCTGGCGTTAATGATTTGCAGGAAAATGACCCGTCAGGTCACCTGTCACGGCCTGAGCTGCTGAATAGGAACGCTGGCTGCAGTCTCCATTGCCAGTTTCCCATGTTTCTTGTAGTTTTGTAGGGTATGTTTTGGGGCTTTTTAGGTGTGATATTTTTTCCTTCTGTGTGCAGACAGATGAATTGAGGTAATAAAACCAAAATTTTAAGGCAGCTTGCAATGTATGACTTCTGTAAAGCATCAAGAATGGAACCTGCTGGTGACCAGCATCTGCCTCAGCTGCTAAGGCATCAGGAGAGAGCTTGCCCAGCTGATATTTTTGAAGAAACAGGGTTGCTAGGCAAATAAATTTGTAAATTTCCCTTCCTCAAGAATATGTCATTCTTTTGTTGGAACGAGGGATATCCTCTGGAAGTCAAAGATAACACGCCTTCGAAGGAAGCCTATTTAAGGGGAGCAATAAGGCTGTTGTTTGTTTTATAAAGGGGTGATGGACATCTCAAAAAAATCTACAGGGAACAAGAACAGAAGGAAAATCAAACCACTTCCTAAACAACTAGAAAAGAGATACAATGGAAAGGACCAGCCTCATGGGAAGAGGAAAACCCAGGCACCTTTTTTCCCTTCTCTCCATGAAATGCAGATGATGTAAACCAGGCAGGAATCTCCCTGAAGAGCAGATCCTGGGGTTAATTCATAAGCGCACCTCAAATGTTTTTGAGGCTGTCAGGGAAAGACACCTTGCTGAAGAGACTTCGTATCTTGCTAGACCCATCAGGCCACAGTGAAGACAGCCCTCGCAGGAACACGAGCCGGAAATCTCTCTGTGATTTGCTTAGAAATTACATTACCTGGGGAATGGCTGTTCCTGGCTTGGATCAGCACCGGTGTGGCCAGCAGGACTAGGGCACAGATTGTGCCCCTGGACTCGGCACTTACAGGCGACGCCTCAATTCCTGGGTTCGGTTTTGGGCAGCTCACTACAAAAGACATTGAGGGACTGGAGCGCGTTCAGGGAAGGGCAACTAAGCTGGTGAAGGGTCTGGAGCACAAGTCTTGTGAGGAGCAGGTGAGGGAACTGGGGCTTATTTAGTCTGAAGAAAAGGAGGCTGAGAGGAGACCGTCTCATTTGCTACAACTCCCTGAAAGGAGGTTGTAGAGAGGTGGGTGCCAGTCGCTTCTCTCAAGTAACAAGTGATAAGACGAGGAAATGGCCTCAAGTTGTGCCAGGGGAAGTTTAGGTTGGACATTAGGAAGAATTTTTTCACCAAAAGAGTTATCAAGCCCTGGAACAGGCTGCCCAGGGCAGTTGAATCACCATCCCTGGCTGTGTTTAAAAGTCCTGTAGATATGGTGCTTAGGGACATGGTTTAGCAGGGGATGTGTAGAGTGGGCTCATTGGTTGGACTCGATGATTTTGAAGGTCTTTCCAACTCAGGTGATTCTATGATTCTAAATACGTTTGAGCAGGACAACTTGGAGAAGAATAGCACTGGCTTGCATTTTGGTTGGATGCGATAGGAAATCGGTTAATAACCAAGTCCGACAAGCAGGAAAAATGGATAAAACATAGTACTCCATGTGTATAAGATTTATTAAATACCTATTTTTGCATATAATAATTAGGTAACACTTCACAAAACTTTACCTTTCAGACGAACAGCAAAAAGCAATTCAAAAGTGCAGGATGCATTCAGTGTCTCAGTTGATCTTTCGACAGCTTTCAAGAGAGATGCTGAAGTCCGGCTGCAGGTGACTGGAGCAGGAAAAGGAACGGGAGTGTGAAACGCTACATGTTGCCTTTAAGGGCTCAAAATAAACTGGAACATAAGGTGGAGGGATTTCCTGGGTTGCTGCAGCCTCCAGCCTTTGCAAATGCTATACTATATAATTCCTTTCGTAAACATATCAAATTTCATCTTAAGATCTTTTGCCACCATTATTCCCACTGGGAAGCTGTTCTCGGAACCCTCTCCTCGTTTTCATGCTAAATATATTTGTGACTGGTTTGTAGTCATTTATTCTTGTGCCAGCATTGGTCCTAAATAGCTTCTACTCCAGAACATTTACCCTTTTTACCCTTTGTGTGCTTACAGGCAACGATGTCCCTCTTAGCCACCATCTGACTACACTAAGCTAACCGAGCTCCCCTGACTTTCCACTCTCCCTGATCTTGGCAGCAAATTTCTGCTCCCACTTCGTCATTATTTATTTCTCTTCAGTATCAATGACCAGAACGTTCCTTGGAGTGTCTCGCCAGCACCAAGGGCAATGGTATTAATCCTTTCCAATCTCTGCTAGAACTCTTCCTCCTAAGACCTCTCAGGGCCTTGTTTTCGTGATGACACTGACAGCTCATAGTTATTTTGGGATTAACTTGTGCATGCGCAGTGAGATCATACAGTTTCTTTCCCAAACTTCAAATATATGAAATGAGTCCCTGAAACCCACCTTTGGGTTCTGGACTTGAAGGTTATCTACAGACAAATACAGATGGGGCCTATAAATCAAGGCCGCCTTTGAACACATTTCTGAAAGTCCACAAGTCTGAGGACTGCTCCTCTCTTTCTAACATCCAGCTCTGTATATGTCCCTAGGAAGTTGATATGGCTCCATTGAAAGTCCTTTTACTAGATGCCTGATTCAAAGTCAGACCAAGGCTAAAAAGCAGTCTGAGCAGTAGATCTCTAACCGTGACCATTGTGTCAGTAAAGCCTGGGACAGATTTTCATCACACGATTGCAGCAGGGATCTCGTAACAGCCACCACTGCTGAAATCTCATGATCCAACCTGTGGGGCTGTGGCAGCAGTAGGTAGGACAGGGAAACAAGAACGTAATTATGCCACGGTTAGCGTTCATGCTGTGCCTTCATCTTCAACTCTGTACAGTTGATGGCCCACTTCAAAAAGGTAGCTGGAGATCTATAAAAACTTACTGAAGAGATTGGACAGGGACTCTTGTTTTCCCATTTCTTCAGTATAAAATGTAGGGGTTCCAGATGAAACTTGCTGGCAACAGGCTCAAAACAATCAAGAGGTGTAGGTAGTGTGGTGGCATGAAGTTAAGTTGTGAGACTCAGCTATAAAATGCCACAGATTCTCAAAGTTTTTAAGGAGCGAATAGACAAATACAAGAAAAAAAAAGACTGTAAAATGCAATGCATCCTCTGACTCAGGAAGTTTTTGATCTGCAAGTTGGTGAAGCTCAGAGGAGTCTTCTGGGGAAAAACCACTGCGTGCTTTTGCCCAGTCACAAAGCTGTTCCTAAGGATCCCTCTTCCTCCAGCTTGTTCTTGACTTTCCCAGCTCTCATTCTGTTCTTTCCATACACTTTGCCTTGCTTTCTACTTACCTTGTTTCATCCCTGTTCCCTCTCTTTGTGTTTTGTTGTTCCCTGCATCTTGCAACCCCTTCTCCTCTGACCACCACAGCCCCTTCCGATTTTCTTTTACCACTCCTTTCCCATCTTGCTCCCTTGCAGGTCACTGGCAAAGCAGTGCAGTCAGCCTGCACTGACTGGAGAAGGAAATTCACTAAAAATAACATATTTCATAGCAAAGCACCCAGCAGTCAAAAGCAAAACAGTACATACAGGGTGCAGCCGTCATCTTGCCTTCTCTAATGAGCTTTCCAACTACACTAGGTCCTTTTGGTGACTTTCTAGCCCTGTATTCAAGAGCTGCAATCTCCCAGAGTCCAACCAAGTCATCCATACATTCAATTTGAAATTATTCAATTTGGGGGGAAACTTGCAATCTCGTTTTTCAGTATCAATTAAAAAAAAAACAACAAACCAAAACAACAAAAAAAACCAAAAAGAAATTGTTCTCTTTTTCCACAACTGCAAAACCAAAATTGATCAAAAAGTATTCTGAATGAGTTTCAATGTACATTCCTGCTTTCTACATCTGCCCTTCAGTAGGAAGCCTACTCCATGATCCAAAGTAGCCAAGGAATGCCAAGTGCCTGCAGACAGCAGCTGCCACAATGACCTTTTGCTTTTGATTGATTTCCAGTACATTTCTCTTTCAGACAGACACTTCAACTAGAAGATATAAATTGAAAACTAAGGCCCAATTCACAGGGAGGAACTGTCAGTCAGCAGTAGGCTGGTAGTCTCTCCTGGCTCCTGCAGCTCCTGATCAACCTGGTGCATGAGGCACAAGTGATGGCAAAGCGATACCTCACCGTGGCCAGGGCAGTGCAAATGGGGAAAGCTCCCACGGTACCAGAGGGATGGAGACGTCTGTAGGATCTGCTTCTAGAATGAGTTAAAGTCCTATGTTGAGCCATCAGCAATGTAAAGGTGTTGAGACTCTGCATTTAGGAAAGGCGGATGAATTTGGTGTTTCTCACCATTTTGAAGAAGTATGTGTTGAGGAAATTACAATGGAATCATAGAATCATTTTTGTTGGAAGAGACCTTTGAGATCATAGAGTCCAACTCTTAACCCAGCACTGCCAGGGCACCACTAAACTATGTCCCTCAGCACCACATCTCCACAGCTTTGAAACCCCTCCAGGGATGGGGACTCCACCACTGCCCTGGGCAGCCTGGGCCAGGCCTGGACAGCCCTTGCAGGGAAGAAATCGTTCCTCATGTGCAACCTAAACCTCCCCTGGTGAAACTTCAGGCCATTTCCTCTTGTCCTACCAAATGTCTCCATATTTTGGGAAATTAGGACCCAATTCAAGCTACGCATTCTGCATCAACCTCACCTTCAACTTGACCGCAGTTAGCTTCTGAAAAATTGCATCTCTCAAATTTTTTTGAAGGATTTTTCAGCAGGGGATTTCTTTCAAGGATTACTGCCACAGAGGTCAAACAGCAATGACAAAATGTAGATTTTGAGCTTTTATTACTTGTGTGTGTGTGTTTGCGTTTCTCCTTAATTGCAACAAAACAGATGTCCCTTTTTTAAGGATGGGAGAAAAAACAGAAAGGTGTTAAGTATTTTCCCACGATAACAGTAATTCGAATGCAATGGTGTTTTTCCTAGTGCATGAAATGCAGACAGTGAAATGATTGATTATCTTTTTTCTATTCAAAAGGAGTGATGGCAAGAACGAGTATAAGCCTTAAATTAATAGCAAAAGCTGTCAGCATCACTGATTAAATCTAGTTAATTTTTTAAACATCAAAGGAAAACTGTTGACATGTTCTGCATAGATTGAAAAAAAAAAGATTCTCTAGAAGATCTTGCTGTCAAAGACTGGAGGAGCAACAGGAAAGGAAGGCCTGTAAATCAGTAGGTTCTTTTAGACGTTGCTACATTTATTTTCTGTTTAAATACAGTTTTTATTTGGAGGAGCTATAGCGCACAAAACAATAAAATGGAAATACTGATTCTTCAATACTGATTAAGAAGCAAAAGTTGGCGTGGATGACATCCCACTCAGGTCACTAGAGAGTGTGCCAGGGTTTTGACACAAGCCAGATGAGCTGCAGGAAGGAAATTTGGCATCACCTTCTCTAATTGAGGTGGTGTTACTGGAGCAGGTACAGTGGAGCAATCACAGAGCAGAAGCAGCAGCTCTGCTCCTCTGGTTCTTGTGTGTGATAGCCAGCTGGAGCTTCACTGGACTCCTCAGTGGGTGAAGCGTTTACATACGAGGGGTGCTATTTAAAAATGACCCATCACAAAATGAGTGGTGTATAAAAAGCTAACTGCTTTTGAGCTTGCAGTGTTTGGTCGAAGGTTGGACTAGATGATCTTGAAAGTCTCTTCCAACCAAAGACATTCTGTGATTCTGTGCTCTTGACAAACAAATTAGGATTCCAAGTAAGCAGGCTGGATTTTGTTAGGAAGCCCGTGGACAACTTATGAATTACAGATAAGAATAAAGCAAAGCACAAAATTAGGTTTGAAAGGCTTTAAAACGTCAGTGTCACTGACAAAAGCGTGGCAGAATTGAAGACAAGTTGCCAAAACTCTGGCTTAGTTACAGTTACTGCAGAGATTCCCTTATTGTAACCTTTTTCAGGACATTTTTGTGCTACTACATAGAGTGAAGTTACCGTTTTCATTGCAAGTTGAAAGTGGAAAACTATTACCTCGTTCTCTCTTGGTTTACTATGAGAAAATTACTGATGAATTCTTAAATTTCGATGACTTTCATTCTGGCAGATCCCGGTAGCGTCCCGCATCTGCCAAATCCTGCGTTTTCCAAACGTGAGCGATTAACCTCGGCAATGTCGCTGCTTCTCAGAGAAGACGGAGCGCATTCATTAGGAGGGGGGTGCCGGGGCAGGGTCGACCCTGTGTAGGGCCAGACTCTGTGTAGGGCCAGACCCTGTGCCGGCGGAGGGCGGCATGGGGAGCTCCGGGAGCGGGGGCTGATGGGAGGGCCNCCGGCCCCGCCGAGCCGCGGTGAGGCGGCCTGGCCGGGAACTGGCCGCCTCCTCTCGGCCGCCCCGCCGGTTTGTGGGGCAAAGCCGAGTCCTTGAAGGGGAAGCGGTTGCTCGGGCCTGAGGGCTCGGGAAGAGGCGTGGGTTTCCCGGAAAGGACCGAACCTTCCCGCTAGCCTGGCTGGGGGCGGGAGGAACAAGTCAGCACCGCTTCGCCTTTTGGTTTCATTTTAGCACTCGGACAGGCAGAGATATAACGACAGCCGTGTGCACCCAGAGGTTGCTGTTCACTTAACCATCCTTGTTATCTCAGCGATCTGCCTAGAAAATAAAAGCTAAAATAAATACGTGGTAAGCAAACCTCGTTTAGAAGTTACATTTAAAATTCTCTCCTGTTAAATGTATTCTTACTATTGATATTTGGGGCAAGGATTGCGTTAAAAAAGGTGGATTTTTCTTCATTGGGTGTATGGGGCTTTTTTGGAAGCATTTTTTGATTTCCAAGCAGATAGGTGCAGCAACAGCTTTGATTTTTAAATTTCTAAACCGAGAATGAAGAATTAAAAATCCCAAGCTGTTTTAGTGATCCGTGCTGCCGGTGATGGCTTTTAGTAAATGCCTCGCGGTGCTTTCCCTGAATCCTGTCTGCTGAGTCTTTGTAAACGGAATCTATGGTATGGCATCGCCTCAAGTTGGAGACAGGGTTGACATCACGCGACCGCTGGCCAAGCGAGGGGGAATTCAAGGATATCTTGGCTGTAGATAGTCCAACTTTTCCCTGGCTGACAGCTCAGTTTGGAGACCATCCAGGGAGTGTTGGAAGCTGCCAAAAGAATTGCCACTGATTTTGCCCTTGCCAGCAGGAAAATTGGGTGGTGAATGAGAAGAGCTTTGGAGATTCTCAAGCAGAAACCCTGCCGGTCAAGGAGAAAGTAGACAGGGGAAAGAGTACCCCAGTTTTATAAGTAATTTTCCAATGTTTTAGGAAGACTTTTTCCTCTCTGCAGTGTGTTAACTTGAAGGTGCTGTACTTTCTGGGTTTGCCTTGTACAGCAGACAGACTTTTCCTTGATAGCTGTGTGCCACATCCAGCATTTTCAGTTTTACAGGGATATTGATAACTCAAAACATATTCTGTGGGGTGCAGGCTTCAGCTCTTGACCTCATTTTATTCAAATACTAGTTGTCGATCGCTCCTTAATGTAGCAGCTGGGTGCCTTTCCTTTAAAGCTTCCTCTTGGGGAAAAGAACTCTCCGTTTAAATAATGTAGTTGGAAAACTAATCTAAAAATAAATCATAACAATAATATAAAATTATGAAAACTCTAAATTGTAAAAATAATCTTTAAAAAAAATCTTAAGAATTGATCTAAAAATCGATCTAAAAAAGCTAAAAATTGGTATAAAAATTGACCTAAAAAAAATCTAAAAATCAACCTACAAAGTCTAAATGTAATAATAAATAGTAATAGTAAGTATAATTGTAAATCTTTATTTCTATGACTTTGCATTCTCAAGTCAGTAGCAGTCACAAAATGCCAGTCTTGCTGGGAACGTAACTTGGCGCTGCAATCCAGCAACCTTTATTACTTTCTGAGGATATTGTGTTGCTGCAAGGAACGCAGATTTCTTGAGGGAAGAGTGAAATCTTGTCAGTCAAGAAGTAAAGCCTCAAATTGTTGCTGCCATTTCTCCTCTGCTCACTGAAAGTGAAAATGAAACCGTTGTTTTACTGGATGCCGTTGTGTTTGGTCTTACACAGTTCAGTATGTTGGGGTTGTGCTGTTGTTTTTCCACTGTGTGCGCAGGAAATAGTCTTTACAAAACGATGTTGAATTTTAATATGTTTTCTCAGTTCTGATTTTGTTTCTTTGTGTCCCTCCCCGTGCTTTTCTGCCTTCAGCTGTGAGAGGCAAAATGGTCCACGCCGAAGCGTTTTCACGCCCCCTGAGCCGGAATGAAGTGGTTGGATTAATTTTTCGTTTAACCATCTTTGGTGCTGTAACGTATTTTACCATTAAATGGATGGTCGATGCCATTGACCCGACCAGAAAGCAAAAAGTAGAAGCTCAGAAACAGGTAGAATTTTATTTATAAACGTTTCTGTGAAATTCTGTCTCGTTCATTACCGTTCGTACAGAGAAATCTGCTAACTGAAGGCTGGACTTGTAATAACCAATAAAATAATTGACAAAAGCATATGGAATAATCAAAAAAAGTAGAATTGTGTCTTAGTAAAAATTAAGGTCTAGGCTGTTAGTGTTTTCAGTGCTTATGTTTTCTAACGAGTTAACATTTCTTGCTTGAGGTGGTGAAAAATCTGTTGAACCGGAGTGCGGTGTTGTCTCTCATTATCGGCAAGTGTGCGGTCCCAGTGCTGTTCCTGCTTCTGACAACTTTACTAAGCAGCAGTCTCATTAAATAATGCTCTCGTCAGTCTCTTGGTTGATTTTTTTTTTAAAACCTTGAGCAGAAATAACTTAATTCTCTGCTGCTTTTTGGCAATTTAATGGCAGAGGCAGGGCCTGTAGCTACTGGTTACAAAGAGGAACGCTGCCATCCAAATGCCTTTTGAAGAATAGCTTGTGCTTTGTCCCTCTCTCTCTATTCTCCCTGCAGGAACAGTCAAAATACCCTGAAAAGTGGAGGAGAAAAGTGAAAAGCCTTATTCCTTGTGCCGAACTAGAATGATTCGGCGGGGGGTCAGTGCTCTGGGAAAAGATTTAGGTGCATTTCAGAACCGAAAGTGAAAATATTTCCTTTGGAAAGTATTGAAGGAAGTGTTGCAATTTGTTTTTTTTAGTATTCTAGCTGACACAAATTTTACAGATTCAAGCAGCAGTTTTGAACAACTTAATTCTGCGTTAGGTGGTTTTTCTTTTTTAGTGAAATGCTGTTAAAAAATTTGCTTCCCTTTAAAAACCAGCTTTTGCAATCGGTGCTGGTGCCAGCTATTATATAAGAGGTTGCAATATCCCCAGAGTACGTCAGACTTAACCACAAGGTTTGGGTGTAAAGAGAAACTGAATTGTGAAAGTGTGTTGACACAACAAATGACTTTTCCTTTTAAACTGGGAAAAAGAAAACACTGAATACATGAAAAAAAATTAACTGGCTTCTGTGTACTATCTTTTTTTTTTTTTTTTAAGTATATTAATCTCTCCTTGATACGGTGCTGTGGAGGCTGGGGCGGGCGTTGTGCTTTTTATAAGAACACAATTCTGTCTCCCAAGACAATGTGTGTATTTTCTGTAGGGTTGTGAATGAAGATAATTAAGCACGCACAAGAACTTTTTTTTTAATCACAAGTTTCCAGCACTTCATCTGAATGCTGGACAAAGTTTGTAAGGGCTACTGGACTGATTTTTTTGGGGTATAACAGCTTTGGAAACTCCTGTAGGCATTATGGAAATTATTTTGTACTGAGGTTATCTGTGTGTCCGCAAACTTGTTCTGAACAGCAGGCTCCGTGTTTTAATGTTTATTTTGGTTGCCTTTCTTCAGGTTATGAAGTATGACTTGTGGATTTGGGGGTGGGAGGGCTGGTGTGACGCTTATTTGATGGGAGCTGAGGCACATGACTTAGGTTCACTCAAGTGACAGCAAGTCGTTAGGAAATGCCAGAACCTTATACTTCATTTACCCTCTTTTTATATGTATCTTATGGAGAAGCTTTTTGGACTCCAAATAGCAGTTCTTTTAAAACTAAATTTTGAAGCAAGCATTCAGTTGCTTTCTGTGATTTTTTTTTTGTGGCATTTTATTTTCCCCCAGGCTGAAAAACTAATGAAGCAAATCGGAGTGAAAAACGTCAAGCTGACTGAGTACGAAATGAGTATTGCTGCACATCTCGTAGACCCGCTAAGCATGCATGTAAGAAACTGTTTTCTGTGTTACTCTGATGAAAGCACTTCAGACAGGGAAGAGCTTGCTTTGACTTAGATGTACATGACAAATAGTGTAATCCAATCTATGGAAGTACACAGAAAATATTTCATTAATTTAAACCTAAAATTGCATCGTTGGGAGCAGAAGGGTTTTCTTTAACCACTTGGCTTTTATTATTTTTGAGGCCTTGCACTACTTTGAAGCTTGTGGCTATTTTTTGTTGGCGGGGACTGCGCTGATCATTTCTAATACTGTTTTTCTATGTTAGGTAACCTGGAACGATATTGCAGGCTTAGATGATGTCATTACAGATTTGAAGGACACTGTCATTTTGCCTATCAAGAAGAAATACTTGTTTGAGAACTCCAGGCTTTTACAGCCACCAAAAGGTAGGAAGGAAATGCTATGGATTTATATACATTGAGAGATAGATATATATACCACCAAAAGGTAGGAAGGAAATGCTGTGGATTTATATACATTGAGAGATAGATATATATATTATTTATTGGTATTAAAATCTAAAAAAGAAGTTACAATTGCCCAGAAAGGAAAGAGGAAGTGGGTTGCCAGTCCAAAGTGCGACCATTAGGACTGGTGCCCAGGAAAACCCTCAGGTTTTTCCTTTTCTCTTGCTGTGAACTCAAGTTCTACTGAGTAAGTTTCATCTTAATAATGAAATGATAATTGCTTTTCAGTTATTAATGTTGCACTGTGGTGCACTGATCTACGCTGCTTGCATTTTTAACAGCCTAAAGCTTCAATTTCTTTTCTTCTTATACCCCATCTTGTCCTTTGGCAGAGGTGAGCTGTAACTGTGCTGTACAGTTTTGTATATTTGGTTAATATTTCTACAGCGTAAAGAAACATAAAGCCATAAACATGAAATGTCAGTGTAAGATAATCTTGGAGCATGTCTCCGTTTTAGTTCTAGAAATTCCAATCATTCAAAGAGACAGGGATCCCGTTTTTATTCTGGAGTTCCCTTGATTTTTCTCTGGAGTTGAGTTGCACAGTACTGAGGCAGTAAGGAAACCAGCGGTTGACAAATTAAAATTTCCAACAGTAAGTTGGACTCTCTCTGCTGGAATACTTGCAACCCTATTTACTGTATGTTACTGCCAACAAGCAGAATTTGAACCTAAAGTGTTGGACAAAATGCCAAAGTTCGTCTTTGCTGCTCTGACCGCTGGAATACTGTCTTTTGAAAATTCTCTGAAACTTATTTACTGGCTGTATCTGTGATCATCTCAGTTTCACGTCCCAAGTGATGACAAATGAAACGGTTTTGTAACTGGGCTACTTTCTGTTTAAGTCATAAATTGAAACTGTCTGGAAAATTACTTTAATGTCATGATCTAATAAGCTGAAGGAAAAAAAAAATATTTTGTTTATCTTTTTAAAGCAGACTTTCCTTATTGGGTAAGCTCCCCGGTTTTATTAGTGCCTTTGCACTGTGTTTTAATAGGAAGTCATTGCTTCAGAGTAATTATGTTTGTGGTCATCAGTCACAAAAAGAGGAAAAAAACAAATAAACAAAAACCTCTAGTAATTCACTGTGTTTCAGGCTTGTTTGACTTAATGTGTTTTCTTTAAATTGCTTTCTTTACAACTATGTTAGAAAAACAGTAGTGTGAATTCTTTTGTTATGACAAGTTTAAAAATAATATGAGATGTCATTTTTAATTGTGGGTAATTTAAAATGTTTGCAGGCTCTTTTTTAAAGGTTTTTTCCCTTCCCTCTCTGTTTGTATTAGCAAGGCCAAAACTGCCTATAAACGAGGCCTGTCAAATGCTGACAGGAAATAAACAGGGGTTTATTTTTATGTAACTGTTGTAGTCACGGTAATAAACCACTCATCTATCAGACAAATGTCTCCAGTTTCAGTTTTAGATATTCTTAGCTTGAATTTTATCATAAAGATACCTTAAATAACTCTGTGTTTGGTTTGATGGAGCACTGTGTAAGTCGGTGCTTATCTTTTACAACTTGGATAAAACACAAGCCTGGACACTGTCAGGTCTGTGGTACCCAAGCCTGTTTTCTGTAGGATGAGCAGAGCAGTAACACAGCTGCTTTTTTTTCAGGAGTGCTTCTCTATGGCCCTCCTGGTTGTGGCAAAACGCTGATCGCCAAAGCTACCGCAAAGGAAGCCGGTTGTCGGTTTATTAATCTCCAACCTTCGACGCTAACGGACAAATGGTACGGAGAGTCTCAAAAGCTGGCGGCTGCCGTCTTCTCCCTTGCTATAAAGCTCCAGCCATCCATCATTTTTATTGACGAAATAGGTAAAAATCTGTCTTTCTTTCTAAGTAACTGGAGCAGAGTGACATTAAACTGGAGATTCGAGTGGATGGATACATTGATCCACTGTCATCTTTTCCTTAAAATGAGCGATAATGGAACGAGGTTTAGTAATATAAATAGTATTGTAAAGTAACTATGGCAGATAGGAATCATAGAATGTTAGGGATTGGAAGGGACCTCTGGAGATCGAGTCCACCCCCCCTGCCAGAGCAGGATCACCCAGGGCAGGCCACAAGGAATGCATCCAGGTGCGTTTTAAAAGTCTCCAGAGAAGGAGACTCCACAACCTCTCTGGGCAGCCTGGGCCAGGCTCCATCACCCTCACAGGAAAGAAGTTTCTCCTCATGGCTGAGGTGGAACCTCCTGTGTTCTAGCTTGTACCTGTTATTCTTTGTCCTATTGCTGGGCACCACAGAAAAGAGACTGGCCCCTTCTACTTGACACCCACCCCTCAGGTATTGATAGACATGAATCAGATCCCCTCTCAACCTTCTCCAGACTAAACAGCCCCAGGTGTCTCAGCCTTTCCTCATAGGAGAGGTGTTCAAGTCCCTTAATCATCCTCGTAGCTCTCCGTCGAACTCTTTCCAATAGATCCCTGCCTCTCTTGAATTGGGGAGCCCAAAACTGGATGCTGTATTCCAGGTGTGGTCTCACCAGGGCAGAGTAGATGGGGAGGAGAACCTTCCTCGACCTGCTGGACGCAGTTTTCTTAACGCACCCCAAGGTACCATTGGCCCTCTTGGCCACAAAGGGCCCATTACTGTCCCATGGAGAACTTACTATCCACTAGGACTCCAAGGTCCATTCAAAACGATGTGTTTCTTCCTCATGCCAGTGGAGGAAATTACAGGTAGAACAAGCTGCTCCTTATTTTTGTTTGGGGCTATGGTGGTTCATGAGGGAAGCTTTTCTTGTCTCGGGGGATCTACTTATTCAGGAAACCCATCAGGCGTTACGCTTCAACACTTCTGCTGTGAGGGCACATAATGGAAAATAAAGCAGGGGTTTAGGCGAGTTCAAGAGTAATAGTTTAATAAGGCTGAAGCAGCAGGAGGGGGAGTTCAGCTGAGAAGACGGCAGCAGTGCCAGTCGTTCAGTGCGTTTGCGCTTGTCACGTTCGTGCTGTGAACTTGAGCAGTTCAGTTAAAACTGTTCGTTGTCTTGTAGCACCGGCGAGAGAAAGAAATGCAAGAAATATTTTTCTTTTTTTTGTGGGAAATAGTTTTCATTTGTCGACAATGTTTATTAGAAAACATATGTATAAGAGAGAATAGCCTGAGTCTGCACATAAAAAATGAAAAAGCATCATTTCTGTGGCAGGACTGAAAGTAAACTGCTTGACTGAATCCTTTAATACAGATTCCTTCTTACGAAGTCGATCGAGTTCTGACCATGAAGCTACAGCTATGATGAAAGCTCAGTTCATGAGTCTGTGGGATGGGCTGGACACCGATTATAACTGCCAAGTAAGTACAGGGGGTGGGCACAAAAGTCATCTGATTCTTCCGTCTCGGCTATTGAGCAGCGAGATGTTTGGGAAGAGGAGCAGATTGCACAGAAGAATAATTGCCAGAAGAGTTTCTTTGCTTGTCGGTGTTGGGGATCATCAGTATATTATCAGAATGAGATGAGTTCTATTAATAGGTCGTTTTTCTTCTTGAGAAGACTTTTTGTGTAGATATTTTGGTTTTAATTAAGAGATGTTCTTTTTGGAAGTACTTAAGGTTCAGTAATATAGCTGTAGAGATTGAGCTGCCAAAATCGGGAATTTTTAGTGTGCTTTGAAAAATGTTTTGTCAATAATATTTTCTTCAGGTGAAGTGAATCTTTTATTTCAGGAGAGGTCTAGAAAGATCTCAGTATTCATTCCAGTTGCAGGTTGGTTGGTTTGTTTCCAGAAAAAAGCATTAGACAAGCACTAGACTCTGGAGTTAATCTGAAAGAGTAGAGTTGATGTTACGGAAAGACAAATTCTGTTCACTGGAGCCGTGCTTCCATCCTGTTATTCCTGCACTCCTCTATTCCCCTCCTATCGGCTCAACAGAAATATGGTATTTTGGAGAAGGGAAAAAAAAAATACAGAAGCTGCTGGTGCTGTCAAAACAAAAAACCAGCAAGCATTTATGAAATAAATTACTTGAAAGTGGTGTAGACAAAAGCCTGCTTGGTATGTTTCTGAACTGCCACCTGCAGCAATCTTTTTAAGGCCTTTAAAAAAGATGTTTATTTTCAAATTCTAAAATTTTCAGCCTTTTAACTCTGTATTTTTCTGTGAATGGGTTCTGATGTTCTGACCTCTGTTAGTTCTTTCTTTGTAAAATCTGCTTTTCCTCCTTTCTCAAGCTTGTGCTAAAGATTTTTTTTTTTTTTTGGTTGATTTTAAAACAAAACGAAACAATCAGAACACAGTGAATATATGTACTGAGGGGCTTTAAAGCAGAACGTTCTCTTACAGTTAATAAGAGGCCAATGGTACGATTTTGACATTCATGTTGTCTCCTGTTTTTAACAGCCAGTTCACTGGGCTCTTCTCTTAATTGCAAATGGTTACTTGGGAGCTTTGGGTTGCTTGTCTGATTCTTGCCAAACAAATTTCCTTTGAATAAGGATTACATTTGGCTTTGGTGACGGTAACAAAAATTCCAAATGCTCAGAGGAAATTGTAAACAAGTGTTGTGCTGAATGTTATTTGCTCCTATGTTGATTGCACCAGAAAAGCATGTTCAGCTTTGGTCTAAACCTGCCAAGGTTCTAGTCTTGAGTCTGGCAGGAACTTGGGACAGAGTGAAAACAGAGCTGTGCATCTTGAAGGGAGAATTCAAGTCTGGGAGCCCCATACAGAGCTGCATTTATGCCCTGGGGGGGTCCCACATTTGCAGAACCTGTAGACCAAGATGGTTTTGGGAAGACTCCTCAGCTCCAGGAAGACAGAGGGATCAACACTTTGGGTCCAGCACTGGACCTTGATGTAGACCCCTGGGAAGCACGGCATGGATACGGTGGTGCCTCTTTGCAAGAGGCAGCTCAGCCAGTCATTAGCGTGGGTTTTCACAGAATCCCAGTGTGGCAGGGGTTGGACGAGACCTCTGGAGATCATCTGGTCCAACACCCCTGCTCCAGCGGGGTCACCCAAAGCAGGGGACCCAGCATTGCATTGTCCAGGTGGGTTTGGAATCTCTCCAGAGGAGACTCCACAACCTTTGTGGGCAGCCTGGGTCAGGCTTTGCCACCCTCACAGCGAAGTTTTTCCTCCTACTCAGATGGAACCTCCTGGGTTCCAGTTTGTGCCTGTCACTTGTTGTCCTGTCACTGGGCACCACTGACACCACTGGCCCCATTCTTTTGCCCCCCGGGGGCCCTTTAACTATTGATCAGCATTGATCAGATTCCCATCTCGGTCTTCTCTTCTTCAGCTAAACAGCCCCAGGGCTCTCAGCCCGTGCTCGGCACAGAGGTGCTCCAGTCCCCTCAGCATCTTCGTAGCCTCCAGTGGACTCTCTCCAGTAGTTCCTTATCTCTCTTGAACTGGGGAGCCCAGCACTGGACGTGCATAATGCTTTCTAGAAGGCGAAGGCTGCCGGAGCCCTCGTGAAAAATGCTGCTTTTGGCTTTTTCTGTGCATAGCAGTTTGCCACCGTATAATTAAGCCTCTAGGTGGCAGAGTGGCTCTGCCTGGGGACACACGACCCAGCCTGGCCCGGGGCTGCTAGAGCTGCCAGGGCTGGCTGCGGAACGGTGACCCCAGACAAAAGACTGGGAGCATGTCAGGAACCTGTATTGATAGGAGATTAATTTCCCTGACATTTTTCACTTTCTGTGACTGGGTATTTACAATGTACATAACAAATGAGAAAACAACGGCTGATGTGAATGGGAAGTAAATTTGTTCTTAAACTAATAACTGGAATGCAGTCAAACGAAGTAAATACTCTTTTTATATTGAACTTGGCTGGGACATACCTGCTGTTACTGTATTACAGGTTTTTGCTCACTTTTAGAGGGGTTTTTAAAGCATTAAAAACCCCAAGAAACAGCATTTTAGTGCATGTGAGAGCAGCCAGTTTGGTAGTCCCGATGAACTAATTAGCCTTTCTTTTAACACAGCACAAAAACGCTACATTTTTTCAATACCTTATCAAAAAGTCTGCTTTCAAGTTCCTTCCAGATTACTGGGAACTAAAGAGACATTACCAAGACTTAGGAGCAGAAATTTTGGGTTACTGCTTAGAATTTGAATTTTGAAATTGAGCCCAGAAGTCTTCAGACTTCTGTAAAAATCTCCATCCGGATGACACTCCGTGATACTGATTTTTCTCTTACGCTGCCTATTTAAATCCAGCTGTTGAAATCGGTACCAAGACGCCTTATGTAACTGCTTGAAATGTTGATGTTCTTGATAAAGTGTGGAAAAGTCACGTGTTTTAGTTTTGAAACACCAGGATGGCGGTGTTTTCAAAAGCTCTTTTCAGGCTGACTAGCTTTCTCTGTTGGCGTACACAGGTAATAGTCATGGGAGCCACCAACCGTCCTCAGGATCTTGACTCTGCCATCATGAGAAGAATGCCGACCCGGTTTCACATCAACCAACCTGTAAGTCATGCCAGGTTTGTCTGAACAGTTTTCCCAGTGGCTGAGCTCCAGGCAGGTGCCTTATCAGCCAGCAAAGGCATGTCTTTGGTTTGGGGTTTTGTTTCAAAGATCTGATTTTAGAGTTTTTAGAAGCATGCGTATAACTTGGCTTTTTAAGGTGAAGTTTCTCACCAAAGTCTTGATTCCTTGAGCCTTTTATCTGAGGACAACTCCAAGTGCTCTAAGAGCTTCTCACCCATTTGCTTTGTCTTGAAGAATGGAGTGGCTTCGTCACCGTGCTCTGGCAAGAGCTTAGTTTTAACTTGAAAGCAACCACAAAAAGCACAAAAGTGACCACCTACACCTGTCTCTGGGGGAGTGTCATCCAAGTCACGTAGTGTCAAGAAGCAGGTAGATACTGACAACTGTTTCCACCTTCTCGATGCACAGCATTTAGTTCTGGAGGAGGAGTGATAGCTGTGTACCAAAGCCTCCACTCTTCTCAAACCTTTCCACACTCAGGCACTCCAAGCTTTCCATAAATCTTGTTTTATTCTGCTTGTGATTGATGCCACATGGGCAGTAATTAAGATCTTTATCAATTACGCAGCCCTTACAAGGTTACCCTTACTGTATTCGTTGCTATTGCCACCCTTTCCAAGGTATTGTAGTTGCCTTCGATCACTCGCTGATATCACAAGACATTTTTCTGTCACTATTATAAGGAGTTTAGTCATGGGTCTCAGTATTCCCTTCTGGCTACAGAAATACCCTTCGTTATTCATTCTTTTGCAGACACTTGGAGATGAAACTGGAGGAGCAGAACTCTTATTGATTGTGCAAGAGAGTAGTTGTGTTCCCAGACCCACCTTGTTTGAACTGGCTTTCACTCCTTGTGGGTGGCTCCTTTTTGGAACAAAGCATTTATAACCTAGTCACCACTTTTCTGCGATGCCTGCTGGTAGGGTTCCACACACCTTACTCATCTTCAGGTTTTCCTTGAGCTAGTGAGGGGCAAGGATGTGTATTTTAGTACTTTATCACGTCTCTCTATCAAGAACTATTGTTAGAAGGGTGAATGATCTGCAAGTAACAGCGCCTCAGGATATCACAGGGGTTGGCTCCCTCTCCCAGGATTGGAATTACAACAGGAGGTGTCACCGTAGGGCACAGGCCCATAATTTCCCTTACCCCACTACAGTCACCTCATGTGCTTGTTGCTTGTCTCGTGTTCTTGTCTGTGGTGCTTTGCCATACGGCCGAGATTGGGTACAACTCTTTTATTGAGGGCCGAGATAATTTCTGTGCTGTGGGTCGGAAGGGCACGCTGGTACCACTGTTAGAGTAGCTAAAGCCTTGCAGGTTTTATAACTTGAGATTAAAATGTCCAAAATTACCCCTAAGAAATTATCTGCAAGGCAGAGGGAAATGGAAGAAGTTTTTTGGGTTTTTTTTTTGAGACAGAGTATCAACTGTTCAGCTGCCCGAGTATCTGTGGGATAGTTTGGGTTTTTTCTGAAAAGTGAAAGTGCAATAACAAGTTTGGTTTTGGGAGATGGAAAGGAAGAATCTTTTTGCTCCCTGTTTTACCTCACTGTTAAGGATGTGCTCAGGACTTAATTATTTCCTCCAGTAACCTCAGACAGTATGTGATTTATATTGCCTAAATATAAAAAGCTGTAGAACTAAATGTATTTAATAATTTATTTTAAGCAGAACAGTTGATCCTCTCTCTTCCTCTGATTTAGCAAAGCCCTGAAAGCATCCCCTAGATATAGAGCGACTGCCCTCCATTAGAGGTGGTGGGAAATTTTTAAAGCCAGCTGCTTTCCCCTGGGGCAAAGTACAGCTAAATGTCAGTGCCTTTCCCCTTTCCCTGTGGTAGAGAATTTAGTGAATGTGCTCAGGTGTTTCATTTCCTGTGCTTCTGGAGGCACGGGACCCTCGGTCTCGTGTCGCTTGGGTGATTGGCCATCAGGTAGGTCTCATCGGCTGGTGAGGGAGCAGCACGTGTCGCTGGACTCTGGGACCGCAAGCCCGCGCAGCGCGAAACGGAGATAGGTGGTGCGGTGTTTATTTTAGTACCCTGGTAAGTTTGATCTCTTTTGGTTTCAGGCTCTGAAGCAAAGAGAAGCGATCTTGAAGCTCATTTTGAAAAACGAAAATGTAAGTAGACTTCTTTTTCGTGGTTCATGTGCTCTGTTACTGTTGGCTTGAGTACAAGCGCTGGAGTTGTAAAAAACATGTTCTAGAATTGACTGTCTTGGGGTAAGGTAGAGATTACCTACCAGGGCATTTCTGATTATGACGGGGGAATCTTTTGTTGGATGTAGGTGTGGTGTTAAATTAGAGCGGTAGCCTCAGTCAGAGCAGCAACCTTGGATTTTGTGGTGAATTACCACCTCCGAGGAAAGTGACTTAATTCCTTTGTCTCTGTTTTCTTATTATATAACAAGACAATGCAGGAGGTTCCTGCCAAATTTAGTCTGCAGCACTAATGGTCTTGAAGTTAACACTGCAAGTGTCTCTTGATTGAAGTCTAGCCTAATAAATACAATTTGTTAGTAAAAGCGACTTACCTTTTTTAAGAGGCCTAAAACTCACAGGTCCTCATTGCCAATGGCTGAGACATTGGGGAGGTTCCTTTGCAAGTGGTCATTTTGGATTGTTTGTGTAGGATTAGAATAGAGGTTGGCTTTTTGGCCAAACACTAGACAGAGATGTAAAAACCGCACGGCTGCGCAATGCCAGAGGAGTCGTGGAGGAAGAGCCGACTTGTCTGATTTGGAGATTTTCTGCAAATATCTCTTGCAAGTGGTGATTTCAGACCCCAGTTTATCTTCAAGAGCTGATGGGGAGATGTACTGATTTGTAGACCTTTGTGCAGGCTCCCTGAATATCTGCAGCCGCCCAGCTCTCACGCGCCAGCACTCTGGCTGCTTTGGGAGTTGCAGCAGCTTGGCCTTAAGGCCTTCAGCAGAAGCCTAAATTGGGTCCTAAATAGGGACCTGGAAGAGCGCAAGGTATATCAAGCATCTAACACTGTATCACAACCACACAAATAACATTTTTTCAGGAGGAGTGGAGAAAATAAATAAGCCTATATTGGTTATCCCATAGGAGGAGAAGGAGGAATTGGATTTCTCAAGCCCAGCTTATTTCCAGCCAGCGTGACAAAGTTCCTGTCAATCCTTCCCGTGACGGGTGTAGTTGTGCCTGGGAAGCCAGATGGCTGCAGACCCAAACCAGAGTCGTAGGTCAGGGAGCTGGGCTGGAGTATGAGCTCAAGGTGTGAGCCAACAGGACGCTGTCACTGTAACCTTTGTCCTTCAAGAAAAGCGGGAGGAACAGCAGGGAATTGGAAGGGTGCTCAGTGGACATCAGCGCGTTCTTGGGTTCTTCAGAGCAGTGCGTGGTTGAAGGGGGAGCTGGAAGCAGCAGAGACTACACCTGGGGCTTTGCCTTCATCGCCATGAAATAGTTTCCCTCTTAGAAGAAGTCCATTTCAGCTTTTTATTAGACTCGTTTCGTTTTAACTTTTTGAAAGGGAAATACAGGTGCATTGAAAAATGTGCCGGAAGGGGCTGTTGTCAGACATTCTGCAAACAGTCTGACTAAATACGGGGTCTTGGCTGGAAAGAGTTCGATCTGATCCAGGGCGTGGAGTTAGACACCTTATTTTGCCTCTGAGTTCCCTGTTTTGTGGTTGTATAAAGTTGTTCAGTGACTCGGAAGACAATGGGAGTTGCTGAGGTTGTGAACAGCTGCTTTTGAAGTTCTTGTTCAGTGCTGAAAGATGGCAACAGTGAAATCTGTAAAGGTGGCAGGAACTTTTTCCAGCCTTGCTGGGTTAGTGGTCGGAAGACGTGTTTATGAGAACAAACCATACTCATTCAAATGATGTCCAGAAAGGCCTGTGGCTGTGCAAGGAGATCTGCTGGGGAACCATGTCATTGTCTGTGGGTAAAAAGATGCATGTAGGGTATGATGGAGCCGTTGCAGGAAACACTGAGGAGACTGGATTCCTGTGATCCAGTTTTTGCCATCAGTAGGCTCCCAGAACGGCACAGGAGCTGGGTCAGTAACAGAACATAGCAACACAGTGGTTTGCTTCTGGTTGCCTGTTCTTTTTTCTTTTTTTCTATCAGCTGTGGAGTTTTATGAGATGAATCATCGGTTTCATTTAGTGAATTGAACTTCTTTGGAAGGTTCAAAGTGTAAGTTAATAAAATAATTATCTTGTAGCTCTCAAAACAAGTCAAGGCTGAAAAAGATCTTAGAGCAGGTCAAAATTCTTGGAGGTGATTGTTTTCTTGTCCTTGGTGAACAACCTGAATGACTTCAGAGTCTTCATGCTGGGACCTTCTGTTTTCTGCCAGGTGGACAGGCACGTCGATCTCCTGCAAGTTGCTAAAGAGACCGACGGCTTCTCGGGCAGCGATCTGAAAGAAATGTGCCGGGATGCGGCACTCCTCTGTGTCAGGGAGTACGTTAATTCGGCCTGCGAGGAGGAAACGTATGTGCCTTTGTTCCGCCCCTCACGGTGGTTGTGAGTGCTCCAGGTGCAACCCGCTGTCCAGCTGTTGGCTCGTGTTGGCGGATTTGAATGGCAAATTCTTAGCAGATTAGAAAACCTCTCTGTGATTCACAGAAAGCAGGAGTTCTCTTTTTCTTGACAAATGGCCACTATACAACAAACCCTCCCAAAAAGCAAGTTACCTTCACAGAATCCCAGCACGGTGGGGGCTGGAAGGGACCTCTGGAGATCTTCGTATAGCAGCTTTCCAATATCAGAAGGGGGCCTACAAGAAAGCTGGGGTAGGGCTTTTTACACGGGTGCATAGCGAGAGGAGGAGAGGAATTGGTTACAAACTTGAAGAGGGGAGATTTACGTTAGACATTAGGAAAAAATTCTTTCCTGGGAGGGTGGTGAGATGCTGGAACAGGTTGCCCAAGGAAGTTGTGGCTGCCCCATCCCTGGAAGTATTTAAGGCCAGGCTGGATGAGGCCCTGAGTAACCTGATCTAGTAGAAGGTGTCCCTGCGTATGTAGGGGATTTCGAACTAGGTGGTCTTTAAGATCCCTTCCAACTCTAGACATTCTATGATCTGGTCCAACCCCCCTGCTCGAGCAGTGGGCCCAGGACTGGATTGTCCAGGTGGGTTTGGAATCTCTCTGGAGAAGGAGACTCCACAGCCTCTCTGGGCACCCTGTGCCAGGCTCCAACACCCTCAGAGCAAAGAAGTTTCTCCTCATATTTAGATGGAGCTTCCTATGTTCAAGTTTGTGTCCATTACCTCTTGTCCTGTCACTGGGCACCGCAGAAAATAGACTGGCCCTATCCTCCTGACACCTACCCTTTAAATACTGAGCAGCATTGATAAGATCTCCCCGCAGTCTTCTCTCCTCCAGACTAAACCAAGCCAACTCCCTCATCTCTTGTAAGAGAGATGCTTTAGTCCCCTTCTCATCTTCATAGCCCTTTGCTGTGCCCTCTCCAGCAGTCCCCTGTCCCTCATGAACTGAGAAGCCCAGCACTGGGCTGACCTTTATTCACTTTGGCTATGAAAATAAGACCCTCTGAAGGCGTCAAGCTTGAGGGGACACAAACCAACAAGGGACATTCCTACGCTGCGTTACCAGGCTTGCATTCTGGTAGTGCCCCGGCACAACTCCGATCGCTGTGGTGCTCACCCCTCTGCTTGTCTCCTGTCCTCGCAGGCAACATGTGCATGAACAGGGGGGTGTTCTCAGTGTGACGCTGGCTCCGCATCACCGCACCTGGTGAATCACTATCTTGTTTTTTTGTTTTTTTCTTTCTCTTTTAAAGCCATGACGAAGATGAAATTCGGCCCGTGCAGCAGCAGGATCTCCAAAGGGCTATTGAGAAGATGCGACGATCGAAGGATGCCACGCTGCAGAATGTTTTGATGCACGTTAGTTTAGATTAAGACAAGAGAGTGCGTTTGCAGATTCTGCCATGATTTAGTTTGACCTCGGTAATCAGTTAGCAAAGCCAACGTCAGGGGGTGGGAGCAGGGATGTTCCGTCAATAAGGGAGTTCTGTTTCTGGAATCGTTTTTATACAACAAGTTCTAAGTTATTGAGATTTTTTTCATCGCGCGCAACTCGAAGCGTAACTGTAGATCGTGAAGTGGAACAATTAGAGCCCAGACCAAGAGCAGCTGCCTGTGTCTTGTCCCATAATTGGTACACTGTGTAGCCTTAAAGGGGTTGTGACGTGGTGCGTGGGTTCAGCGGGTCACCGCCGGGGCGAGGAGACCCTCTGAGACCAGTTCATGTATATATGTCTGAGCGTGTGTGTATGTATGAAATGTATATATCCACGCTGGTTTGGTTTTTTTTATATATAGACATAAGCTGTAGATAACCTGAGTATGGAAAAATCTTTTCTACTTAACCAAAACAAAGCAACCAGAAGATGTATAGATTAAAGATTCGTCGATACTCAATTCACATTTACTTCTTCCTTTTCGCAGCGACTCCGGAGATAGGGATTCTGCTTCTAGAGTAACCTCCAGGCAAAATTTGAAGTGTTACTGGTTTTCCTTTCACATGACCACTTGAAATCTGGTGCCATCTAGTAAAGATAGTAAACTACTGTAAAAATGTTTGGATACATTTCATTTTGTATGAATTCTGCTTTTTGAGGCTTTTGAAACGAATGCCGAATTTATTTTTCTTTCTCCCCCTGATGCAAGTAATTTAGAATAGAATCGTAACTGGTCTGCCATAAAGCCCCATGTGCTATAAGCTCTCTGAAACCCTGGCTTCCTGAGCATTGTAAGGAGAGCTTGCTGCTCCTCAAATCTCCTCCAGAAGACCTGCCGCTGGGCTGTGGCATCTTACTTCAAGGCGTTGTACGCGTAGCTCTGGAGGCCCCGTGGTGACGGTTTGCTCCTTCCCGTGCTCTGACCTGCCAAACCGAAGAGAAGGGAACGGCTTTTTCAGTTTAGAAATGTCATTTCGCAATGTTCTGCTGTACTTGCTGGTAACAGTTTTAGTCAACTCCTGTAATGTTCTGTAGCGATAAAGGCAAAGGGTTAAAATTTGAGAGGCAAAAGTGTTCTGGTAAAGTTACTGTCAGAGTTTTTCAATAACTTGATTTTCTTCTTCTTATAATATGATGAATTGTGCAGTAATGCGACACAAAGGTGCAGTGGGAATTGCTCTAGTCCCCTGCGTGTCACACGTAGCTCTGCCAGCTGTGCAAGGAAACACGCTGCAAAGTAAAATAAAGAGCTGAAGGCGGCCGTTGTGCGGCGCCGGGTGCTAATGACAGTTCCCAGGAAGTGCAGCTTCCTCGCTGGTGTCCTTCCCTTGGGCACGCTGCTTGTGGAAGGCACCGGCTGCAGTAGCTCGGAGCCTGACCCAGTTTCATCTCCTTGTGTGCTGAACGTGGGGTTTGAAAAGTGTTTTAATCACTCCTTTGCTTTTTGATGTGGCGAAAGAAGCCTGTGGTAAATGCCTGTTGCTCTAACGCAAGGATGGAGGAAATTGGGCACCCCAGAAATACGGGGCTGTGGCAACCTCAGAGGTCTGGGCTGTGGAGCGCTAATCCCACGCGTCACATCGCTAGCGTGAGGGCAGCGAGCAGCGCCGCAAGCTGAGGCTCGCTTGGGGAGAGCGCGGGCTCAAGGACGAGCCTTAAAACGAAATGTGCAAATAGCGCAATCGCCAGAACCTGCTTTCTCCAGAGGTTTGAATTACACGTGAACCAGGTGAAGTTCTCTAGCTCTTCGGTGCATTTTCGGTGCCTGCTGTGATGCTGAAGTTCTCGCAGCCCCTCGGCGGTTGTCACACCTATGCCATGCCCAGCTAGTGCAGTAACGCAGCTCGTCCTGTGCCTCCTTCCTTTTCCAGGGTGCTCCCCACTTGGTAAAGCTCCAGTGCAAACAGCTGAAGAAGGCCATCAAAATCAATTTGAAGCGAGTGAGCATGCAGTGCCTCCTCCACCAAGTTTAAGTGTCAAACTGAGCACATGGGGAATAGTAGCAACTCTTTCGTGACCGTTCACAGAGGCCGGGGGCATCGTCTAGTCTCTCATGTCCGTGTGTTTCTCTAAAATCCTCTCTTTGCACACTGCCTTTACCTGGTGCCTGCAATGCGGCACTGCGGGCTTAAGGGGCTGCTTGGAAGAGGCGCCCAGGGTTATTTCTAATGGCTCCTGAGAACAGTTCCTGCTGCTGGAGTGTAATTTCCACTTTTCCAAGGGCTTTGCCATACTGGCTGCTTTAAGTCTGTGTCTCCAGCACTTTGGCACAGACTCCTCGCTCCTTGAATCCTGCCTCTCTTTACAGTCGTGACAAGGCCAACCCTTCTCCTGTGGCTCTAGGGCCGGTCGCTCAACCCCAGCATTGTTTTGCAGGGGTGGGATGAGGCTTGCCACTCTCCAGTACTGAGCTCCCAGTTGTAACGCCAATTTTCATGTGAAACAGGTCTTTCTTGGGGTTTAAAGGTCAAATCCTCTGGCAAGAAGAGGCACAGATGTTCCCAGCAGACAAATAGTGTGTTTAGGAGCTGTTTGACTGTAGCAGTCACGAGGTGACGGACTGTACCAAAATTGTCCTCTGGCTGTAAAGCAGCTGATCTTGCTGATCCGATACTGCAGTGCAATCGGAAACCTTTGGAGCAGTCTTAAGTGACAGGTAAATAAATGTGTTGTGTTTCCTCCTTTTTGTTGATCTGTTTTCTGTAACCTTCCTGTGTGTCTGTGTTGGAATTCTGTAAATACAGCGCTTTTTTTTTTCGTTTGAGACTGGCTTGGGCAAGGGTATCTTTTCCCTGGCTGGCGCTTGGGAACCCTGGGATGCAGCAGCCGAGGGCAAAGCCCAGGGTGCTGCAGGGGATGGTTCTTCATGCCTAGGGTGCTGGGAGCCCTGGCATGATGAGCTGAGGGCGCAGGTTGAGGCTGGCACCGAGAAGCCTCCAGCCCCGTCTCCCTGGAGCTCTCCTTCATCTCCCTGAGCTGGCAGACATGGGATTGCAGGACTCTGCGAGCCCAGCAGCCCCCTTATAGCAGTTACAAGTGGTTATCTTTCTCCCCTCCCCCCAAAAAAAAAATCACAAAGTGAGAGGTAGTTACACATATAAATATTTATTTGTACTAAAAGTGAGTATTTTGTAGCAGAGTCTCAAGTTCAGAATATATTAAATCATGAAATGCATCTAGTTGAGGTACAAATTCCAGTCTCCTGTCTTTAATAAATACACTATAAAAAAAAACCTCGTCCTCATACTCTAATTTAATCAGAGGTAATCAGCACACTACGCTATTTTAAAAGATTAATACAACATTTGTGTTTTGCTGTAACCATTTGGATATACTGTGGAGTTTGGCGTGCTGGGGTTTTTTAAGCCATTCGACTATTTCAGGACGAGTGGCAACAGCACTATTTCACTACTTTAAAAAAGGTCAAACTATTGCGATCAGAAATGGGAGTATTGCTTTTGTCCTCCAGGTCCCTGCCAGAGGGCCTGAGCGTACAAGGCACTGGAGCTCCCGTGTTTTCAGCTATTCCTGGGGGCATTGCAGCATTTTTCTTGAGGTATATAACACGGCTTTGGGCTCTTTGCTCCAAATACTTTAGAAAATTACCAAAAAAAAACCCCAAACAACCCAACCCCAAAACAGCTGATAAATAAAGAAAGGCTTTTTTTGCAAAAGTATTCCCAATTACGTACGTAGTCTTGGACGTTGTACCATGGCCACAGCAAAACAGGTTGTAGCTCGCGGTGTAGCTCACTAGCCTGTTGCAAGCGGAAGCGTGATTGTTTTTACCGAGCGTAGATCTGTTTGTAATTAAAACCGAAGCACAAGAAGAGGAGAATGCTATTGCCATTTCATTTGAAACACATTCTGACCGGCCCTGGGGTGTCTAACTGAAAAAGGACAAGTACAAAAATCATCAACGCAGGTTGTCACACTAACTAAGCAGTGCAAAGCTGTCTTCGCACTCCCCGCCCCGCCAAAAAAAAAAAATGACAGCTGAGCAGGATCAGCCCTTGCACTGGGAAAGCCTTGACCGAGGGCAGGCAGGATGTGGGGGCGTGGGCTGGGACCGGCAGGCGGATGAGGGGCTCTGGCTGTGAAGGGCCTCGTGTTCAACTCAACCACCCCCGAGACACATGGCGGTCCCAGCAGGACACGCTCGGGGTGAGATGCAAACAGGACCAGGAAACGCTTCAGTGTTGAGTCAGGCTGCTCAGCCCTGCTGGAGGTCGCCACCAGAGCTGCCAGCCAGGTCAGCAGCGAAGCCTCAACGCACAGCAGCGTAGTCCATGTCCAGGGTGGGGAAAACCCCAGAAGGTAAGAGCTGCAGTAACTTTCCACCAGCTCTTGGCTCGGCACCACCATCCCTTGCACAGCAGCACCTTCCACACTTGGGATGGGACCCAAGGACTTTTCGGCCATCCTCTGGCTGTGCCAGAGCCAGCGTCACCATAGCACAGATACAAAGTAAAATCAGGTCACCTGTATGCACGTGGGGCTACGGAGATAGATGAGGCAAGTGCTTGAGCCATCTCTCACCCTTTACAGACGCTCGGATCCACCTAACGCTGATTTTGCTGTTTTGCCTTTAATTTGCCTTTTGGATGGGAGGAGGTGGGCAAAGGAAAGGGGAATCCAAGCCTGCCAGCTGGGAGGCTACCCACAAAAGCATGTCAACAACACCCCCAGTTTTTTGCTTGCTGCCCTCAGACAGATTGGTCTCTGACCTCAGAGATCTCTCAGGCTTTATGGTGCCTCCCAGGTCACCTTTCCCCACCCATGGGCCTGCCAGGCTGTGAGTACAGGGACTGCCAACATAGAGTCCCCACAGAACTTGGAGCATCACTAACACTCAGCCCAGGTTTTGTTTTGACCGGTGATGTCAAGCAGGAGGAAGCACAGAGAACAGTGATCAATTGTCTTGGCCACAAGGAACTGGCAATGGTCAAGGCTGATTAAAAAAAAAATCCTAAAAAAAAAGGGCATTAAAAAAAATCCCATTGTTCATTAGCAAAAATTTTCTAAGGTACAACCTGGAGGGCAGCGCCTGGATCCAAGCATCGAGTGCCCACTTCCCTCTCCCACCCTGGCAGCAGCGACTGCTCCTTGCTCCAGGCGGCTGCTCCCGCCCCTTTGGGCAGCACCAGGCGAGGGGCAGTGGAAAGGCACTTCTTGATTTCTGCTCCATGCAGGCGACAGGCATGTTTTTATCCCGATGCCCAGGCCCCAGCTCTACACCGGGGGCCGGTGCGTGGCCCTGGTGGCACCGAAACGATCCCGCTGGCCCATCTGGAGGTCGTGCTGGGCTTCCTGCGGCCACGCTCAGCTGGGAATGAAGGGCCCAGCTACCTTTCCATTCCAGCTCCATGGGGATGCTTCTGGCAGCTTCAAGGGGAGAAGGACCAGGTTCGAAGTATTTCTGATTAGTAAAAAACACTCTGACCCAGGTAGGAAAATCCTCCAGTCAGAGCGCTGGAAATGCCACATAACCGATCTGTGTCATAGGGAATCAATCAATCATTGCTCACTCTTAATACAAGTATTTCTAGGGAGGAGGAGTAGCGTTAATTCTTTTTTTCCAGCGACTGGTAGTACTCGGTCAGGACTTTCCAGGCTTTGGGGGCCATGAAGCCATCTGGTGGGTTTTCACCTTCACGAGCAAGCTTCCTCATGCGGGTTCCTGAGATGAAGTCGAAATCGTCGTGCCTGCATAAAACAGAGGTGGGGTTGAAGTCAACACAGGCAGCCCGAGTTATCCCTGGTGCGCAGCTGGAAACTTGCGGCACCTCTCTGTACCTTCACACCCAGGTGTGTGATCGGCAGCGGTGGAGTTTCTCCTTCCAGAGGAGCTGGAGTTGTAGATAACATGCTTCTCGGGCTGTGAGAGGCTGTGTTTCCACTGCCCCTTAGTCCCCACACTGCATTTCTTACCCTCTCTTGATTTTCAGTTTCACGTGACCCATCCTTGATCTGATGTCAGCTTCTTGGAGGGGAAAGAGGGTGGGTGTCACAGGTCCTTACCCCTCCCCATTCCTCTCCTTAAGAGGAACACCAGCTGCTTTTCCCTCTCCCCTGCCAGCCGCGATCGCAAATCGTGCGCGCTGCGCAGGCCAAAGACACAGTGGCGCTGCTGCCAGCGTTACCTTTTTGGGTCGTAAAAATCCATGCCCCTTTTCAGTTTATTGTAAGCAGCCACCCGGAAGGGGATGATTTCCACCGAGGTCAGGCCCGGCGCCATGCTGAGGACTTTCCCTCCCTGCGTAGGCTCATAGAGGTCCTTCTTGGTCTCGGGGTGAGGCATGCCTGCCGGGTCACGCCCCACAATGTAGAAATTTGCCCCGGCAATCATGCGAGCTCGGCAGTGCCACTGCACCTGCAAAAGAGAGGCACAAGGAGCACTGGCTGAGGGCTGAGCAGCCACTGAGCCACCTGCCCCGGGCAGCAGAAGCGATCCTGGCGATCCACAAGCAGCAAGGAAGGAAGGGTGGAAGGAAGGAAGGAGATGTGTCAGCAGCCTTGCTGCAGTTTCTCACAGCGATCGGGCCGCCCGGACTCATCTTCCACTGCTTGGATCTGATGCAACGTCACAGTTCTCCTAAGGACATGTATTTCAAGGGAAACACTGGGGGTGGGAACTGGTCTCATTCCAGTCTGGCAGCAAATGGAGTTTGCTCTTTGAATGTGCAAAGACAGTGCCCACTGGCCCTCAAGCCCTGCACAGGCAAAGGCTGCTCACACACCCCTCTCTTTCCTCCTCCAGGGGAGCCGCAGCATCTACTGTTTTCACCCCACCGATTTGGGGACAGAAAGGAAAACACTAGGCAGGCTGGCAGCAGGTGAAACCCATGGACAGGCTTCCCCCTCGTCACGGTGAGCAGCTGACAGCCATGTTACCTCTGTGGGGCCAGCATAGAGCATGGGAGAGGGGAAGATGGCAACAATGGTCGACTTGGGGTCCAGGACATGCTCCTCCAGCACAGCTGCATGCTGCTTCATCCGCCACTCCAGCGGGACATCGTCGTCTTTGGTCCACCCGCCCAAAGGGTGCAGAAGAAGTACAGGGTTTTTGTAACCCCTCTCTAAAAGCTGGCGCCGCGTGTCCTGCATGAGCAGGGCGTGCCCGTTGTGGACGGGGTTGCGCAGCTGAAATGCAAAGACAGCATCTAAAAGGGAAATATGCAGAAAGTCACAGGCTTGCACTGGCCATCAGACCCTGCGGCTTCATTTGCGCTCTACATCTCGACACAGTCATAAAAGATACGTCGTAAGGTGTGGGTCCTATCTTCATGTGCATGTCCAGTGACTCTACATCACTCTACCAAGTTTATTTTCACGGTACATCCTTCCTTTGTGGACGACTTCAGTCCTATCAGCTCTCATACACTGTTTTTATATGCCACTGGACACCTACACTGAGTTCCCTGACTTCTTAAGTGACCTGCCACCTCTCAAAACTCAACAGCACCTTCAGGAAGGTTAACACTCTCTCCCCAAAGTGAGGGTGGGTGTCTGGCACCTGTCAGACTGCTGAGACAGACACTTCAGGAAAGACACCTGAGTTGTCCCCTATGTGCAAAGGCCAAGAACATCAGCTCAGAGCTCTACATGGCCGAGATGCAGAAAAGGAGGCTCTGACCCGCCAGGGAGGACAAGAGCAGGATGCTCAACACTTTCCAGTCCTGTCCTTGGAGAGACCCACTGAGGACACAGCCCATCACAAGCTTCATCCTTAAGCAAGAATACCCCACACCACTTTCTGGGCCATGCCCTGCCACCCCTCTTACTGCTCACTCCACCCAAACAGCCCCATTCTTGGAGTACACAGAAACAATTTGGCAAGTACTGTGAGTTTGAGAACAAGTAACCACAGATCACACACATCTCCCGGTGCCAGGTAGGTCAAGAAAAGACGTGTCACCAGTGCTAACCCAGGACACTCACCAGCGTTCATTTCTCTGAACTTCTGCTTGAGATCAAGCGGCGTCAGGCGATACTGGTCCAGCCCATCATTCCATTTGATCTTCTCCAGCACAAGTAGGTCTCCACCAACCAGCCAGTCTCCACTCTCCATCACCATCTGTGAATTATGCACATATGCATTATGGAGGGGACAGCAAAAACTCTGCTTTTCCCTTTCCCCGTCTCCTAGGCTTGACCTCCCTGGTAGGACGGTCTTCCCTTCTCATTCAGCACAGTGTCCACATCAATTGAAAGTCACCAGTGGCACAACCCCGTTAAGCGAAGCATCAGCCACTAGTCCCTACTATGACACCCAGCTGGGTGTTGGGCTCCTCTCCCACAGCCAGAGATCTACAAGTTATGACACAAGCCCTTCCCCCACCTCACTCTTTGCTCTTTCCTCCCGGGAATATGCAGGAGGAATAAGCCTGTTGCAAGGTGAGCAACTGCTGCTGAATAATTAAAAAAGTATTTTAAGGTAGAGGAAAAGAATGAACACAGCTTTAGCCTTTTTAAGCAGACCTCTCAAGTCACTCGGTGCAACCTGGAGCTCCCCTTTTCTGCAGGCTGATTTTCTTTGTACTGCCAGAGAGTAAGTGGGAAGAGATAAGCTGCAAAACTATCGTGCCTTTGTTGTACGGAACAGCCAAATGGAGGAGTAGAATGTACCTAAGAGAAGCAGGAGTCAGCGATCTGCAGCATTAGGGTTTGTTTGGCAGCACCGCTGAGTTCATCACTACCCAAGCACAAAAAAGTTTTGAGGGCTAAGTCAGTGGTCGTGCTGAAAGCACTTGGGTGTAGGCACACCAGTGAAGACGAGAGGAGCAGCTCCTCAGCAGCGTGCTCCTCTTCCCTTGCACCTTGCCCTTGGTACTCGCTGCTCTCGTTAAGCAGCAAGCGCAGCATTAACCCGCGAGCCTAAAAGTTCAGTCCTGCCTGCTTGGGACGTGATGTTTTCCAGTGGGGATCTGGGCTTGGAGAGCAGACGGGACACCCATGGCATTCAAAACTCTGGAAAGGTTCCGTTGTCCAGCCCACACACACATTTCCCACTCTGGCCACATTTCTCAGAGCAGCTCTGGACAAACCTACTTTGACATGTGGGTGCTTGGCGCAGGTGGTGCCCCAGACACGGGCGCAGCGCTCCTCCTTCCGATGCTCGAAGTACTCAGGGTTCTTCAGGACAGCCACCTTCCGCCCTGCGTAGCTGAGCGCCAGCGCCTCGCAGCCCGCCAGCCGCTCCTTGTCCTCCGTGGAGATGGGCAGCACGATGGGGACGCTCAGGTTGACAGTGCCATCTGGCAAGAGAGGGGGAGGATTTCAACGCCCTCCGGCCTCGGGTGCCGAGTGAGAAGAGGTTTCCAGAGGCACACATTCTCCCTTTACAGAGCTAAATTTTCCAGGACTAGCCCAGGGATTCACCATCAGTCACGCAAATTTATTCACCGCTCCGCTTTTTTTCTGTACTTTTAGTAAATAGCGATTTTAATGGGATATGAAAGCTCCTTGTCTTTGGGCCAGAGATGTCTCAAAAACACCAGGAACATTCCATGGCTTTCTGGACTCTTTGGAAAGACTGGTTCTTCTCCAGTTAGATTGTTGTAAAGCCTCTTCAAAAAATTTAAACATACTTGGAAAATACAACCCTGGATATAAGCCCTACCTCTTCTGTGAGGAGAATGGTCTCTGTTGAGCCTGCTCCAGTTTGGTATTCCCTGGGGCTGCTCATTCCCTGAACACCTCCTGAACTTCCTCTTCCAACATGGAAAACACTGTCATGCTCTCCTTTGTTGCTTTGTTTTCTTCTGCGTAATTCTATGTTCTGTTACTCCTTCTCCTTTATATCGCTGCAGAGTCCTTTGCTAATCTCTTTTCTGTGTCTATACAACGAGTTAAATTTGCATGGGCAGTTTCTAATTTCAGTGTTGTCCCTAAATACCTTGGAGTCATGTTTGGTTTATCCCCACTTCCCCAATTTCCCAGTCCCCCAGTAAGGGCCTCCCGTTTCTCCTTGGCTATCTGGTATTAATAGAGAAGAATCAGCCTCTCCTGTGGGCTTCCAATCACAAACAAGAACGAACAAATCACTGATTCAATTTGTTTTGATCTGCCAGAAATAATTTTGGATCCTTGGGAGTCTTAATTTGAGGATTTTTTGGGGCAGATTTGTGGGGGTTTTTAAATCTTTATTAAAATATTTGGATTTATTTTTAATTTGTGCCATTTGTCTGTCAGACAGTGATTTTCAAGCACCTTCATGAATAATCAGAACCATAGTCCCATGGGAACCAATCAGTATCAACTTCATACATTTAAATTGCATTAACAGTGATCAGTCAATGAGGTGAGGACGGAAAAAGCTGAAATCAGGAAATCAACAAACGATGCTGAGGATGAGAATCTCCACCATCTACTTCCAAAGGTGAAATACAGAGTCAAAAAAAGAATTCACTCCAGAAAAGGTAATTACAAAATTACAGGACTGGGATTTTTGTGAAGTCCGGTCAGTCGGACACGAGGTGTGTCACGCTACTTCGTAACCGGTGGAATCGTAAACAGACCGTGGCTGTGTCTAGTCTTAATAATTTCCTCATTTTTTTTTTTTTTGTAAATCTCAAAAAAAAAGAAATCATTTTGTAGCAAAAAAACCCAAACCCTAAATTGAAGTTATTTCCATACAACCTAAGAACGGTGACATACATACCCACTACAGAGCGATTCCTTCCTGGGAGAACACAAGCACAATTAAGATAATTAGCACTCGCAGGCACCAGTTGCAGTAGCCATTTCAGAGCCACCTACAACAGCCCTCTGGCAAGCACCGCCTAACCACAGGCAGGTGGTGGTTCTCCACCAGTGCTGCTCCAGCCTCTCCAGCGCTCCCCCATCCGAAACAGGTCGCACTGGCCGGGAGCGATGTACAACCCCTTCGTCACCCTGTCCCACCTGAGGCACACGTCAGCCAGAACACTGGAGGCTCTGCATCACTCCTGATGCCTTACGATGTCCAGACCCACCTTTCTTCCTGGTGGCCATCACGCCCCTACACAAAGCACCTCATCTGCCCAACTGCTGACAGTATCGAGGTGGTGGGATTTACTGCTCCAAGTAGGGGCGAGAGGAGCACTAACTTGCACAAGTCCACCAAAACAGTTGCAGCCCTTACAGGCACAGCTGGAGCTGCCAAAAACATCACCTGCACCCCAGGGCTGGACCAAGGACTCTGGAAAGACCAGCCTCAAACCTCTCTAGCAACACCGCACCCCAGCTTTGTCACCATGAGGTGGAAAACCTCCACTGTTTCCTAAAGCTTATCCAAGCAAACCAGGGATGTTCTCCTTTCTGCCCAGATGTCACCCTGCAGGCCTGGCCACACAGCTGTCGAGTTTGGAGACCTCTGTGGAAACAAGGTGGACTGGGGACTGATGTTGATGCTCTCTGCTACAAAGACCTTGCTCTGGAGAGTTCATCCTACTCAAAACCCAGTGTGCTGGGTTTTGTTCCTGACCCTGTGGGAGCTCTACAAATCCTGAACACATGCCCACAGACCCCAGAGGAGCTGTGCTCGGTGACGCTGAGAGGTTTGAGGGGAGCACCCCAAAACCAGATGTTCTCTGAGGTGAGCCTTCAGCACAAAGTGCGGAATTCTGGAGCAACACAGTCATTACAGGGCACCTCTTTGACCTCGTCAGGCACAACAGGCAGCTCAAAGACCACAGATGGGGCTCTGATAACGACATGTGCTTCTGAACACTGTTTGCACACTAGGCGGGAGGGGTAAAAGGCTACGATGTGTCTGAGAACAGAAGTCCCCTCCCATAAGACACTCTTCCTGAATACCCTTTGACTTTTCGAGGGATGATGCACCTCTAAAATGTTGCTAATGAATCATGGAATCATAGAATGGCTTGAATTGGAAGGGGTCTTCAAGATCATCGAGTTCCAACCTCTCTGCCATGTGCAGGGACACCTCCCACTAGACCAGGTTGCTCAGAGCCTCATCCAGCTTGGTCTTAAACATTTCCAGGGATGAGGCGTCCACAACTTCTCTGAGCAACCCATTGAGATAAATCTGAACCAAACAGATAAATCTGATTTATTTCAAGTTATGGTAATGGATAAGCAGGAAAACATGGGAAAAAAAGTGAGATCAGGCTCTGCTCCTGTTTCCAAGGAACAGCTACTTTCTCCTCCCACCTCAAACTCAAGCTGGCAGCCTCCAGGCTTACTTGGCTTTGGGTCTGCACCTTTATTTACCCCGGTATAACTGAGCGTGAAAAGTGCTACACAATGGCTCCCGAAATGTTTGATCGGCAGTGGGTGAGACGTGGAAGCTGTGAGCCATGGTCCCGGTCACAGCACGGTGGACTCCATCACCTCTCATACCCCTTGATGCATTTCGGAGCACAGCTGCCTGGACCCCCCGTTCTTTTATGAGCCCCTGCATCTCACACGCAAGAGGAAAGCAGGAGGACAACGGGGCCAGGCGTTGAGCTTTCCCGTAGGGAAAAGCAGAGGGGTTTTTTTGCCAGCGTGAACGCAAAGCGTGGGGGTTCGTACCATTGAGCAGGGTGCCAAAATGGATCACTTGCAAGTACTCTGCCTCGCGCATGAAGCCGGTCAGCGGAGTGGCCCAGCCTTCGCTCAGCACCTGCACCCACTGCAGATCCAGCTGCAAAACAAACCCAAAGGGCACTCCTGTCACCAGGGCACGCTCAGAGGTGGCTTCTCCTTCCCTTCTGCTGCAACAGCGCTCTCATTTGGTTTGCTTCAAATACGGGACATTCATAAAGGGGGAGAAAGCTGAGGGGGAAGTTGGTTTGGGTTTTTTAAAAGGCAGGCTCATGTACTTTCACAGCACAACCACTTGTGGGGCTGTAGTAACACAACGAAGGAGACTGACAGCCCTGGCTTGCTACAGCACAGGGTGAAGGCATGGGGAAGAACATGGCTGAAGCATCAGGACCATACTTCAGCTTGCTCTAAACCACAGCCACCAAAGGACACAGCCACCAGCAGAACAGAGCCCCTTCTAGCAACATCCCCATCAAAGCCTCCACCCTTCCAACAGCTAATGAATGAGTGAATCACGGCACAGCCCCCCGCGCACGACGATACCTTAGTGATCTCTATGGATGGCAGCATCTCTGCTTCAGCTCGGACACTACTGAGTTTATTTTCAGGTACAAACAGCTCGAGAACATCCTTAATTGAGCCGTGGGGCACAATGTTCTGGAAGAGACAGACAGGAATGGGAAGGACAGACAGGAATGGGAAGGAACACAGTGGTTTTTAAGCGCACACCAAACACTCAGTACCTGAAAGGGGGTTTACAAGCTGCCAGCGGCAGTAGTATAAAAATGACCTACTTGTGTTTGGAGGAGCTCCACAACCTGCTGAATACATTCAGACACCGACGCAACATTTGTTTTCAACACGAGTTCAGGAGATTCAGGCTTCTCGTACTCTGAGTCAATCCCTGTGAATCCTATGGACAATTAAAGCCAAACTGAATGTATTTAATGTAATGCTCAGTGCCCTAGAGCCAGCAGAGCTGTACAAACAACCAGCAGGGCGTTCAGCCATACTGAGTACTATAAGTGACAATTCTGACAGCAAAATTAGGGAAATGGGATACTCTCATGCACTACAAAGAGCCTTCAGGAACCCACCTCTACATGTAGAGCAGCACCGACCACCTGCCCAATGCTTCGGAAAGCAAAAGGCAAAAGAAGAGCTCGCTTGTACATACCTTTGATCTCTCCAGCTCTTGCCTTTTTGTACAGGCCCTTCACATCTCTGCTTTCACAAATATTTAGCGGAGCGTCTACAAAGATTTCAAAGAAAGGAAGTCCAGCTGCCTCATGAATTTTCCGCGCGTTTTGACGATCCTGTTAGAAGGAAGAGAGAAAATCATATGCCCTGGAATTCATAGAATCATAGAATTGTTTTGGCTGGAAAAGACCTTCAAGATCATAGAGTCCCATCGTTAACCCAGTACTGCCAGGGCACCACTAAACCATGTCCCTCAGCACCACATCTCCATGGCTTTGATACCCCTCCAGGGATGGGGACTCCACCACTGCCCTGGGCAGCCTTGACAATCCTTTCAAAGAAGATATTTTTCCTCATGTCCAATTTAAACCTCCCCGCATGCAACTAGAGGCTGTTTCCCCTTGTCATGTTGCTTTTCCCTTGGAAGAAGAGACTGAACCCCTGGTTCCAGCCTCCTTTCAGGAAGTTGTCAAGAGCAAGAAGGTCTCCCTCGAGCCTTCTTTTCTCCACACTGAACAGACCCAGCTCCTTCTGCCACTCTTCACAAGACTTGTGCTGCAGAACAAGTAATTAATTTCTGGTGTAGATTTATTAAATTTACACTAATTCTAAAAAGGGTTGTTCATTTCCCTTCCCCCCTTTTCTTCAGAGATACTTTCAAAAAAAAAATAAATTTTGATCTGTTTTCAGCTTTTTCCATCCAAAACATCAAGAATATCTCTTCGATGATTGTGCTGTGACAGGCTGTTGTTTCTATGCCTCTTCTGCCCCTTAACGAGTAAGGAGATTTTCAACTTCTCCTGCCTATTAATCACTTTGTAGCATTGACTATATCCATATCTGAATACAGTCACGTCAAATTGCCCTCCAGAAATTTGTTTTGATTACGTGTCGTTCGGTGGCATTTTACAAAAGAACAGAGAAGAAGCTGAAAGGAGTGTCTGATGGCAGAAATGGGAAGTCCTCTACGTAAATCTCCCTTTCCTAAGAACCATGAGATCAACACTGCCCAGAAAAGAGCAGAGTATGATGCAGCGAGTTTACCTTGGTGAAAGGAGAAATGAAACTAGTTATGCAGACGAGCCCAGCATCAGCAAAGAGCCTGGCCACCTCCGCGATGCGCCGGATGTTCTCCTCACGGTCCCCAGCCGAGAAACCCAGGTTTTTATTCAAGCCATGCCGAACGTTATCACCATCCAGGGAATAACAAGGGATGCCATGAGAGACCAAGTACTCTTCCAAAGCAAAGCCAATGGTTGTCTTACCAGCTCCAGACAGGCCTGTTGGAGATAGAAAAGTGAGGTTCAGGTTTGAGGTCAAAAGAGTGAAAATGCAATACCTCCTGGGACACTGGCAATGAAACTCCATCTGTTTGAAGTTGCTTCAAGGAAGGAATGAGGTAGGGAAGTTGGTGGCACACAGTGACCACCACAGAGCCCTGGCCAATCCTTCTCTTATTGAAGGGGTGGCATGAATGCCATGAGAAAAGCTGCTATATCTGAACATCTGGAGGGAGGGGTTCAACCCAAAAGTGTTGCAAAAGTACCTCTTGCTGGACCACGGTGGGACAAACAGGTACCAGTAAGCAGGAGAAGCTTGAAAGGATAACGTTGCCTGTAAGTCCCTCAACATCTTCCTATTACTCCTTCTGTTCCCCCTGTGAACAGTGAATTGATCTCCCAGACTGAACCCAAGGAGAGGTTCTCGCGGCAGCTGTGTGAGAGATAAGAGGCTCTCGCAGCAGCAACTGCCCCTCTGCATCCATGGACCCCTCCTTCTGTAGAAGCAGCACTCACAGATCTGTGAGAGCAGGAACAGAATGGTCGTGTAGACAAGCAGCATACCTTTAGCTGCCCGTGTCTCCTGGAGTCATTAGCCAGAAAGACAGCAATCCAAAGTGAGGTGGCTTCTTCCCGTCCCAGCTCCGTCCACTTGCACAAAAACCACTTGCTACTGGCTGTGTCAGAAAGCAGCGAATGCAACGGAACCACTAAACTCCTCCTTTCCTTTGGGTGGGGATCAAAACTCCTTGAGATGGAGAGGACCTTGACTTAGGAGAGAGAACACTTCCAAGCGCTACAACTGTCTCAGGAAACGCTTCGCCCTGGAGAATCTCCTAATGAGATAGCATCCTCTGCTCACCGGGTTTTACACTCTGTGCATGACACCTACTATTGATCACTCACGGGGACAACACCATGGGCAAGGTGGACTTTTGGTCTGACGCAGAACAGCCATGTTTGTGCTGGAGAGGAAACCTGGCTGTGCAGAGACGAATCCTACTGGTTTGGTTTCTGCAGTACTCAGCCTAACTGACAGCTCTCTGGAGCTGGCAATGTAGGGCATTCAAGTGCCCTGCCATTCAATCCAGACAGTCTTTGCAATGAAACGTCCTTCCATAGAGTCCCTTAAAATTAAATTGATGGCAAGTTAGAGACCGCCATCTATGTCAAAAAATAATCGTCAGTCAGAGAAGCTCAAACCTTTGAGGAAGAAGATTTTTGAGTGATACTTGAAAAACAAGGTAACTGCCCTGGAGAGGTGTTTCGGCTTCAGAAACGATACTAAAGCAGATTAGGCACTGGCCTTCTTTTTGAAATTCAAGAGGAAAACAAAACAGAAATGTGTTTTAATCCAACATCTAGAACATGAGCTGATAGGAAAGCAAATCCGAATGGCTGTACAAACTCTTCCAAGTGCATCTTTCAACGTCTTCTGGCAGCCAAAGAATATACCAATATTTAACTAGCAAAGAAACAAGTGGACAAGCAGCAAAAGATAAAGCTGTGTAAATATTAGTGGAGTAAAATAAGTGCATTTGTCATTTCCAGCAGCCCCTAATCCCCAAACACTGAGTTTATCTCTCTAAGCAGAAGAGAAGGGCAACACATTGAAAGGTGTAGGAAAAGAGAAATAACCTCAGAAAGCTGCAATGGCTGTGCAAGGAATCACCTCCACTGCACCCTGCAGTCTGGGAGTGTTTACGCTTCAGAAAAGACAACTGCCTCTGTTAGTGGGAAGTTTATTGGGACACGTAAATTTACCGTGTTTGAAGTGACCTCCTGAGCCGCATTCACTTCAAACACGGCAAATTTACGTGTCCCAGTAAACTTCCTACCAACAGAGAATGAAAACATCCGCCTCTTGTTTTGGACAACCCCGGGCACGTTTCATTGCCAAGGACAGGCCGGATTTGAGCCAAGCCTTCCTCAGCCACATACTTGGGAACAACAAGCATGACCTTTAGGGCTTCTGACGTGTTCAAAGGAGCCCGATAACAGCTGTGAAATCCATAAAAACATTCAGTATGGGCAGCAGCTGCCAGGGAGAATATCTTGCTGTGCTAGCACCGCTTGTTGGTGGTTCCCACGTGTAAATGTTTTGCAATTCCCAGTTCAAAAGGAACACTGACGCTTCCTGTGGATCCCAAATCCCCACCTCCGAGCCATACCCGTATATGCAAGTGGGTTAGAAGAGCGTAGCCGCCCTTTCACGCCCTGACCTGTTAGCCAAACCGTGCAGCCTCGAAATCCACCCCTGGTCCCGACGACTTGTCCTCTCTTACTCCTGCTGACGTGATGGGCTTGGTAAACCACATTGGTTGATTCCTGAGGAAAACAAAGCAAAACGAAACGATTTTTGTTACCTCCGGACAAATCCCCGCTGGGATTAATATAAGGGAGAGAGAGACACAAATTCATCAACAATCTGCAGGAGCCATTGCAGCGAACTTTGACCGTTTGGTACTTCGGCATCAGCGAGATTTCTGAACAGCGCGGCGCTACTTTTGGAAGACAGTACTTGTCTGCGCTCAGAGGGCTTCGGGTGGCAATGCCTGCGTGGCCACGGCTGCCAACAGCAGCAGAAGGCGACTGGCTTTGCTGAAGGAGCGCTGCCAGGTGACTGATAGAGCCGCCGGCAGGCAGGGCAGGACGCCGAGTCCATGCAAAGATATAAGCGACACACTCCCCGCCTCTTCCACGTTTTTAAAACCCAGGCAGACTTGCCTGGTGTTTTAATTATGCTTGCAAAACAAAAGCCACTTAAAGGTGCTAATTTAGTTGCCATGTTTAACATAACACAGCTGCTACTAATTGCAGCTGGGGCCAGCAGGACAAGGGCAGGGATCATCCCCGTGGACTCGGCCCTGGGGAGGCTGCACCTCAAATCCTCGGTTCAGTTTTGGGTCCCTCACTCTGAGAAGCACATTGAGGGGCTGGAGTGTGGCCAGAGAAGGGCAACAGAGCTGGGGAAGGGTTTGGAACACAAGTCTGGTGAGGAGCAGCTGTGGGACCTGGGGTTGTTCAGCCTGGAGAAAAGGAGGCTCAGGGGAGATCGCGCTTTCAAAAACTCCCTGAAGCCAGGTGAGGTCAGCCTCTTCTCCCAGGGAACAAGCGACATGACAAGGGGAAACAGCCTCAAATTGCACCCGGGGAGGTGTAGGTTGGACATGAGGAAAAATATCATCTTTGAAAGGGTTGTCCAGGCCTGGCCCAGGCTGCCCAGGGCAGTGGTGGAGTCCCCATCCCTAGAGGGGTTTCAAAGCTATGGAGATGTGGTGCTGAAGGACATGGTTTAGTGGTGCCCTGACAGTGATGAGTTAACCATTGGACTCTATGATCTTGAAGGTCTCTTCCAACCAAAACAATTCTATGATTCTAAAAAACGGTGACGCAGAGGGCTGAGTTGAACTGAGCAAGACCGGGACCCAGCCAGGGAAGATACTGGGATGGGAGGCAGAGGAAACACCTAATGTGTACGTGTTCACTTCGCAGTGCAAACAAGGGACCAGCGTGATGCTGAACCACAGGCTGGGATGAAGACTAAAGAGCCTGCCCGTTCCCTTGCAGCTCCAGCCATAGTGCTGTGGCAAAGACTTTTTGAACTCAAACTATCTAGAAGACTTTATTAATTGCGAGCATTACGTTTCCAAACAAGGCAGCCAAAGGAAAAGTCTCCAGGGGGAGAGAGGATATAAATACTTTTTCTCCAGCTGTATTCTTCACGACTGCAGGTTTATCTGTTTCGTGTCATCAGTACAGGAGTGGATCTGGGCTTTCCCATGATTTACATCTCACTCTACAGATATTTCTGTGTTTGAAGTCACAATAGGGAAGTGATCATCTTTCATGTGTCCAAGGAAAAAATTTTGACAAGAAAAAAAAAAGATTCATAGGAAAGGGCAATAAAGTAAAAGATCACTTTAAAACACGTTAGCAAAATAGCCTGATTTTCTTTTTTCCCTCAGCTTTCTGGGCCATTAACTCTTGAACAGGATGCAGCAAAGGCATGTGCATTCTTTGGGGATGTGGTATTTTGTATGCAAGGGAGGGCTCTGACGGCACAGAAACATGGGTAAAAATGATTCTGTAACAGAGAAGAACCAATCCCCTCCTCTCCTCACCTGTTCCTCTTCCCTTTCAACGGCCAGCACTCCAGCAGAGACCAATCTCCCACCACAGCAAACTGTAACTGTACTCAGAATTTCATGCCCATTCTCAATTCAATTTTAGCAAAAGACTCCAAAACTCACCTCTTTATGCCTGTAGATTTGCCATCTGCAATTGCTTGAGGGTACAATGAGCAGTTGCCCCTCTTCACAGCATCTTAACGTACTGGTAAGAAAAGCCGTGTCCAAAATAATCATCATAATGGTCATAACTCTCGCCTCCAAGGTTCACTCTCATCAGGCCTCAATGTCAGTGCCACGATACTGAGATTGCAGTGGAAGAAGCTCTGGGAAGGGGAAGCAATTGCTTCAGAGCTGGCGCAAGGTAATCGATTCTCACCCTGTGCCACCACTTGACGGGAAGTCCCAGGCTAAAATGTTTTTCTGAGATGTTGTCTAAACCACCTCTGGGAATTCATTTCCTTGCTCCAGAACTCTCACTTCCCATTCTCATTGCCACAGCCACCAGAATGGGTCCCTGTTATCACTTCCCCCTTCTGCAGTTGGTTCAAAAGATAAGATCAATTATTTGGGGGTTGGAGTGTCGCCGTCAGACAAGATGCTGCTTGAAACACAGAACCTGAGTACCACAGAAAAACAAAAACAAAAACCTCAAGCCTCTCTAGATCCGACCCTGAAAAACTGAGTGAGCCCAACACATCCTGGTGACTCAGAAAACAGAAGCTAAGTAGATCAAGATTTGGTTTTTTTGTGTCTTGTTCTGCTTTGATTTTTTCCAGAGGGTTGTCAAAGGTTGGTTTGAATATTTTGAACTTGCAAAGGTGAGACAGCACCGCTGTGGTTTAATTTTCACCCATCTCCAGGGGTTCAGATTTTGTCGGTAAGACTAAATGAGCACGCGCAGAAGATCCAGCCGACAAAAATAATCCCTTCTCCCAAGATGCACAGGTGTGTTTCTGCTGCACTGATTCCTGACTGAGCCCTGTCACTGCTCTGAAACTACATGTCACTTGACCAAGGACTCTCAGCAAAACACAAGTGCCCAAACTCACCTCCCCAACAGCTTGCCACCCCTCAGCCCTGCCGCTGTTGCAGCATAACGCTGACTTGGTGCTTACACACCCCTCAAGTGTAGCACTCCAAAAACCATCAAGCAGGTATTTTGCAATTTGTTTGCAAACCAGGCAAGACTGATATTTCTGTGCGGAGAAACGAACCCTCAACGCCTCAAAATTCTCTTCGACACCCTCTGCATCAGGAGGAACTCCAGCCGCATACTTGCTTTTGCAAAATGTTGATCTGCAGGAGATGAACTACGATAAGGTCTGTGCCTCGGGAACATGCAGGAACTGACACATTCCTGCACAGCTGACGTAACAAGCTGGCTATGTTAAAAGTACATGTTGCTGTGCCAAAAGTTTGCACCGTATGTGCATCTTGGAGCTTTTCTTTTGCACGCTGCCATCTTCAGGAGCATCACTGAGGGCATCTTTGCAATTCAGCAGCACCATCAAACCTCTCCTACCTGCCGGGAGCTCCAAATGGTAACAAATCCACCCAATTTTTCTGCTATGTTAATAATCTTGCTGGTAAACTCTTCCTAACCCTGAGCAACGTACTGCCACACGCTGATTCAAATTCCTGTCACCAGCTCTGTTGAAAGGTAAAACGGACAGAGAGAAAGAGGAGCATAGAGTGCATGGCTGGGCTGGCAGCTCGCTTGGCTGGGAACAGGAACATCGACTTCCCTCCTAATCATCCACCAGCTAGGATATGGCTGGGGAGGCCAGAGCTCCAGCGCAGTCAAACAGAGTGAAGGCATCACCAAAAGTAAGTATTGGTAGCCTGAGAGCAAACTTTGGAGAGATTTCATCTAGAAAGAGCCTCTAGTGCAAGACCGTTGGGAGGCAGAGATAAGCAGCGGATGGGGTTTAATCAGATGCAGGACTGTCTTACTGATATTGTTTTCACGGTTGGAACCTCATCATCATAAAACAAACACAGTTAAAAGAGATAATCCAATTATCATCTCTACACACTCATGCCTGAATGTTGGGCCCCGTGGCCAGGCCAATTTAGGGACACTAGCAAGCACTTCTTGCAGAAGTCTAGATGAAAAAAAGTGAGGTTTGTGAGAGGAAATTTTTACCTAGAATTCAGCCCTGTCAAGGCTCTAAGCAAGGCAATAAATGGCTCGGCTTCTCTCCTAAGAAGAATTGTGCAGCGTCTGCCAGCCAGATAATTAAGAAGGTCACTGTCACGCTCTCTCCCTTCCTTGGAAATCTGCTGTTTGGTCACATCTTCATGATCTCAGCCTTCAGCCCACCCTCTCTTACCTCATCCAGAAAATGAGTGAAAAAATAAAGACGTGGCTTCAAACCTTGTATTGAGGCTGCAGTGGGCTGAGAAGCCAAATCCTAACTTTGCTCTTGACCTTCCCTCCTACTGAACCTTTCCCTGAGGTTGACAAACTGGGAGACACCAAGATCTCAGGTGTCTTTAAAATCAGGCTTGACTGAGCTACCTGTCAAGTGTCTCCTGGCCCAGCTTCCAAAAGAAATAAGCTTTTTCAGCCACTACCCTGGTGGGACAAGATACTACCCTGCTTTGTGAAGGTTTGTTGCAGGCAGGGGCAGGAGGCTTTGCCTTAGTACTCCTCCTAAATGAAGAGATGGGATCTCTGAGGCAAGAGAGTTCACCATAGCACAGACCTGCTGGAAATCAGGCAACGTCAGTGTCCTCTTCTCTGGGAGTGACCACTGCCCTGTTCATAGTGTCTGGAAAAGTAACCTCAGCTCTTCCTTGAGTATTTGGCCCTGAAAGGGCACAGCTGTGCTTGCCCACATAAACTGAACACCTCCAGGAGAGGTGTTATCGGGCAGCATCTTCTCCTCTCACCTGATAGCTAAATGCACCATATCTGAGGGACCTGTCTCAACCATCACTGACATCTGTTAGGAGCAGAACCACTGTACATTTAACAGAAAATGCACTAGACAAACAACGTTTAGGGTTGTCCCAACAAATTATATGGATATTTTGCCATCTTGCACTAGAACTTCAAGTATGTCTAAACTCTGGTCCTTAGGATACAAGACAGCAACTCCTCCTGCCCTCCACTACCCATTTCTTTAGTCAGTATCTCCATGGCTCCATAATGAATGGGACCGGGTAAGAACCAAGTATGAGTGCCATGGTGGCTGAGGGGTAGAAATGAAGGAGGAGAGATGGGAGCTGAGCAGGACTCTCAAGAGAGCCCCTAAGCACATACAACATCCTCAGGCCAAGCCTTACTCAGCCATCCCCAGAAGGCAGGGCTCTCCAATGTTGCAGGAGGAAAGATCTGTCCTTATGAAGCGGTGCTGGTCATCGGGAAGACTGATAAGGTCTAAATCAACATCCTTATCATGCCCTTAATTCCTCTCTGCTGCCGTGGGAGTACCTCTGCCCGCTGTAGCTGGCACAGGCAGGGTGCTGGAAGCTGTCCAAGAGCCGCATCCTGTGGCAGGCTGTGGCTTCATCCCACTTCACAGAGGGACTCCCTCCTGAAAACACAGCATCGATCAGCCCAAGGACCAAGCCAGTGGAGAAAGGCTGGTGTAGCACAACACTGTGGAGGGCACATTAGTCGCACACCCGGCTCACTTCGCAGAAGGGCCGGCTTTGTACGAACGCAGTCAGCATCCAGCTGGTGGCTGGCACGCTCACGGTCCTGGGGAAACCCTGACCCAGTAGCGAGGGTAGGGTCAGGACTCCCCCAGCTGCACATTTATTTATAGAGCTACCACACATCACTCGGAAGATGATTCATTTTTTTTCCAGTCAAGCGTTTAATACATGCCCTGTTTGCATACTGCAGCCTGGATATCTCTCCAGAAGGAAAGGAAAAAAACAAGCGACCATTAAAAAAAATAGAGGCTTTAGAAAATGTTTTCAGCTGATCATATTTGTAAATGGTAAAAGAGACTTTTAAAACACTAAAATGATCAAGCAAGCTTTCGAGGCTGAAGTCAAATACTTACTTAAGCCTTTGGAGATTGATCTAACTTACTGTTTAAAATCTCCTCCACAATCCTGCTAGCTTACTAAAAAAAAAATAAAAAATAAAGTGTTTGGGCCTATCAGTTGAATTCCATGTATAAAAATTAAGTTTACGGGACTACTTCTTAAAAAACTACTTTCCTCTACCAGAGCAATTCCCACACCTGCAAATGGGTGAGCTGACGCCATGGAGAATATAAAGTGTCCACCATCGCCAAGGAGGAAAACACCTTCTGGAGAAGAGTCATTTGCTGCAGAAAACCAAAACCAAAACCATTACACTCAAAAGAAAAGGACGAAGAAAGGAAAGAGAGTTTTGCCTGCAGAAGCAAAGATTTGATGATCATATTAAAGAATGATGGAGAAACTTTGGGGTGTCTGAAGTCCTGATTCAGCTCTTGTAGCCCTAAATCTATAGACTTTTCCCAAACTTGAGCTAGACTCATTTAATGGACTAAAGTGGTAAATACTCAAAACCAGCTCCATTCTTTCTCAGGGAAAAACCACACCAAGACAGAGTTACCCTGGAAATTTTGCCCATTTCACTTCCCAGGATTCCGTCACAACACGGAGCCTGCCTGCGAAAGGGAAGGGGAACTTCTCGAGGTGTTACCGTACCGCCCACCTTCCTGCTTCCCATGGCCTCATCCCCTCCTCCTTCCCGCACACAGGACCTGTCTCCTGTCCCACCACCTGTACACTAGCAGAAATAATGTTGTGCTTTCTTTTCAGACTTAGCGGAGTAACACAGCGGTGTGTTACCAAGCACCCTGCAGAGCTTTCAGGGCTGAGGTTGCCAGCATTCCCTCATCCCAGACAGGATGCTGAACTGGGCTCCCTTTCTCCATTCAGCGCTCTGAATAAACCACAGCAGACCTCACTTGTTCCTTGGCACCCTCCGCCTTTGACGCTTGCTCCTTCTGGCATCACTACCTCGGCCCCTGTCCTCTGCCAGGAACGTAACACAGAAGATCTTAAGGAGACCAGCAGAGGTGTCCCAGTTACCCGACACAAGCAGCCGTTCAGCTTGGAGACAGACAGTTGGAGATGCCAAATGTTGTGAACACACGAGGTTTTCAAGGTGGTGTGAGCTAATGTCATTTTTTCTTAACCCATAGGAATTTTTGAGCTCTTAGCCAGGCCTTATTTTTGATCACAGCTTGGTATAGATTTGCCTGGTTTTGGGTTGCCACAATTAAGTTTTATGCAACCCTGACAAAAAAAAGCAAACAAAAAAAACCAACAAAACCAGGCTCACATTCCATCACCTTGCAAATCAGACGCTGATTTCTGGACTGGGTGACTTCACATCAGCGTGTTGGGCATTAAAATTTGCCTCTCTGAAGGCTCTCAGATCAGACGCTTCTTTATCTCTGAATTAAGTGATGTGACTACTCTCACTTCTTCGACACGGGAAACCTAGAGAGTCATCCTGCACTCCTACATTTTGGGGGTAAATTTGCAAGGCTGGGACAGATGTTATAAAAACAATCTTCCTGTTTTCATTCCAGAAATCACAAGGGACAGCTGCACGGGAAACAAATATTTGACAAACAAAGCATCTTGTCAGCTGCTGACAAAAATTTCAATTTAAACAAGAAGTCTTGCCATGATTTCCCCTGTTTTTTTGTGTATTTGGAGCAGTTCAGCTAAACTACCTCCTCTATACAAACCCTGTGGCTGCAGTGACGATGAAATGGTGGAGTTCAAGACCCTTAGGGCAGAGAAGAGGGTGAACAAGTGAGTCACTGGAACAGGTTGTCCAAAGAAATTGTGGATGCTCCATCACTGAAAGTGTTCAAGACCAGGTTGGATGGGACTTTGAGCAACCTGTTCTAGCGGGAGGTATCCTTGCCCACGGCAGAGGGGCTGGAACCAGAAGATCTTGAAAGTCTCTTCCAATCCAAACCATTCTGCGATTCTATGGTTCTAACCATGGCATGCAGATGGGACTCCAGCTTCATCTTCTGCTAATTAAGAAAGCAGAACCTCCTTCCATTTTCCAAGCTAGCACAGGTTGAACTAAGCCCATCTCGGCCCTAAATTATATGGGGACAATCACCTGGTTTTGACATGCCCATCATATCCCTCTCAGGAAAGAAATCTTGTACCTTTTAAGAAGCTCTTATGACATCGTAAGCAGTGGCAGCTAAAGAGGATCTGCCTTCAAGCAACTTCACCAGGTTTCAAAAAGCATGTATTTCTGTAAAAGAACTAACCCTCTTGCATCACAGCAGCCTGATGAAAGAATAAAGCTGGACACAAGCCCAGGCTGGTGGGACTTCAGCATCATGGCCACACGCTGCCTCTCCCTGCCTCATTCTGTCTCCAGAATGGACAGGCAGTCTTGAACGTGGTGTCTTCAACCCCATGTGCTTGACTTTGCAATGGTCAACGGTTGCCAGCAGGCGAAAGGAGATCTCTCTCCAGCTCCACAATTTTTTTAAGGTTTGCAAAGTGCAAAAGCAGCAGCAGGAAGGGCTGGCTGCAGGGAAACTTGACCAGAACCACCATGTAGGATGAGGTTAAACAGGGAAACTCTGCCGGGCAGGACAAAAGTTCACTTGGCTAGAAAAAAATCCTTACGATAAATTCATGGAAGGGAAGTTCATCAAGGACTATCAGGAAGAAAGGCATGGCCTCTGGTATCTCAAGTCATAAATCAATGGAAGGTGGGACAACGCACCATGGCATCCCAGCCATAAACTATTGCCTGGCTCCCACTCTTGGCTGGTAACTACAGATGAGGCCAAAGAGAGCTCCCCCTCACTCAGTACCTCCTCAGTCCCCTCGGTATTTTTGTTGGCTGAAGGCAGGGTTGTTTTCACAGCCATGGTACCCTGACAAATGGCCTCCCGCCCAACACACTTTCTTACACCACAATGGAAAGCTGAAAAATGGTTTGATATCGAAAAAACCATTTTGTTCTGCCAGAGAGGCCACGAAGACCACAAGGTCAGAACGTCTTGGAAATGTAGGTACAAACAGTCATTTTCCAAAGAGGCACAAAAAAAGCTCATCTCGAGAAAGCTTGAAGGGCTGCATCCAAAGAAAAGCCGTGTTAAAAAAAAGAAAAAGAAAACACCATGTAATCAAACCGGCTCCGTTCTCAAACTCTGCTGCCCAAAGAGGCCAACACATTTCGGCACCCGCTCAGTAGATGAAACTTTTGACACATACAGTTGTCACCAAGCCAAGCCATAAGTAAATGGAAAAGGACCGCTCTGCAAGGGATGGAAGGCAGCGCCGGCAACGCTGGCAACTGGCCCTCCAGGCAAAATCCCAACTTCCCAGCGTCCCATTTCATGACTCACCTTCACGCCAAACGCCTTTGCCAGGCTTTTTTGCATCCCTCCTTTTGTTAATGATACACTCCAAGTAAATTTTCACTTAGAAATGATTAAGCCGCGAGACCATTAAGGAACTATTTCTCACTTCCTACAGCTGTGATTCAGAGCTAAAGCAGAGATGACCATTAGTCACCCAGCTCACGATAATAGTAAATTAATAAACAGTAACCTGAATTACTTGGCGTTTTTCTTAATGTGCTTTTAAGATACCAAAGTGTACGAGCACTGGGACCAAAGTACAAGTTCAAGGCAGGGCATTAGGAGCATTAATACGGACCCTGCACACCACTTATCTTTTGTGGGTGCGTACAGCTGCAAGTTTATCTAAAACACCTGGTTTGAGATAGGCAAAGTCTTTTCATATTTCAAGGTTATTTCAAGACATCCTCCAGGATCAACATCAGCCCAGTGAAAACAAAATAAAATAAAAAATGCAAGTATGCCAGTACTACTCTTGAAAACCCTCCAGAAAAACTAAATCCCCTGTGGCCTAAATCTAAGCTGCAGCTGCAGTGCACATGTCTGGGTAGCGCGGGGTCTTCAAAATCACTCGCTCTCCTGCCTAAAACCACTTGTGAGGACTGCTCAAGGAGAGCATGGATGGAGAACTATGTCTGAGTTACAGGTTTTGGCATGGATTTGTAATCAATTGAGGCTCAATCAGTGCAACCTGAAAGCCTGACGAGGCGGGAGTCTGTATTTATCCAGGAGTCCAGGACAGGAAACAACACGCTGACTCAAAGCGCTTTGACTCAGAGCTGCAGAAATTATGGTTGGGTTTAGGTGTCCCAGCCACCACCCCAGATAGCACCCACCATGCTGACCACCAGCGGTGGCAGCAGTGCTCAGCTGTGCTCCTCCAAACCAGGCTCCTGGGGAAGACGAGCCACTGGTCCTGCTGGGAAAGCAAAAGATTAACCTCTGAGCTCACCCGCGGGGTTCAGGCCTGACCTACCTGCCTCTCCCCTTGGAGGGAAGGGGTGTTCAGACAGGAACTACCCACCCCAGCAGAAAAAAACCTTCACTTTTCCACACCCATGCGCTTCCACGCAGTCCTGGGAGATGCTCTGTCCATGCAGACCCCTGGAAAACATACTCTGCTGCTCCTGCTACCACAGCACTCCCAGGGAACACCAGACAAGCCTTCCTGCACTTGAGAAAGGTCCAGCAAGGTACCCAGCTTGCAACTTCTGGGGCTGGATCACACCAAGTTGATTCTTTCATTCCCCATCCCCTGGAGGGTTCGGCCTCCCTGAATCATGGAAAGAAAGAGGCATTCATATTTAGGAGCCTGCAACGTTTTTTCTGGCTTTTCCTCCCTGAAATTCCCCAGATTGAACATCCCTGTTCGTAGAGAGTAGAAAAATGGTCAATAAACACGGCTCTGGTGCACTGGCAAGCCCAGCAAAACAGCCCAGGTGAATGAAACAGCAAGGTGGAGGCAACAGACTGGAACGGTAATATTTTAATAATAAAGGACTTCAAAAGAAATAGGGAAAAAAAGGAGGCGAGCTACAGAAAACAACAGAAGTCAGAGGAACAGCGTATCGAGATAGTTCATCTGCTGACCTTTCTGTGATCTTTAAAGAAAAGACATATAAAGCAAAAAAAAAGTGACAGAAAATAAACCAAGAAATATTAAAAATGTGATAAGCAACTAGAAAACAATCCCCTTTTCCTGTCACGGTAGGATGAGTTAGGTGCTGGTTCTCACAAAATAAATCATGGCTGTAAACCCAAGACTTTTGAATCGACGGATAAAACATCAGAAACACTGTTTCGAGTAATTCAGACCAAGCCACCCTAATTCCCTGAAAGCGGGGCTCTGCTGCTCTGCTGCCCGTGCAAGTGCTGCTAGGATGAGCTCCCCATAACTACTTTGAACATAAATATCCTTAGAGATGTTTTTATTAAACCTGTTATTTTACATTGTTTTGAAATTAAACTGATGAAGCTGTACATACGTTACTGCACAGCCTGTGGTATCACTCGGTCCATCTGAACTCTGTCTTGGGGCTGCAGCTTTTTCAACAGAAGAATAGTTTTTAGGCAATGAAACTGAGCCTCTTCATGGTTTGGCATCTCACCTTGTGGGGTTTTTCCTATTCTTTAAATATGCTTTTTTTTTTTTAAATCTAAATTATTTTTACATGTTAATTTATCTTAAAATAAGAGTGTATAACTTGTGACTGTGTGCGTAAGCCCTACACAAGCAAAACTAAACTATCAGAACTTACAGCTTTGTGATCCACTGGGCGACAGAAACAGCATCCCGGCAAACGTGCAGGATTGCCACAAGCCACGCCGCTCAGCTTCTTGGAGATGCTGCTAGAACACAACCCGGCAGATGACAAAGCTGCCCTGAAAAAGGCATTTTCAGTACCGGGCTTCTGTCCTCCCCCAGGCACCCATAAGGACATCCAACAAGAAACTCATTGGAAGCAGCCGGTGAGGACCATGTCCGCCCGCTGCCAGGGGCCAGATGCTGGCAGCCAGCTCTAAACACTCAGTCTCATGAGAGACATAGAGCTGCATTTTCCATGGGGACGTGCAAACCACGCAGGCAGTTGCCCCCGGCCAGGGGCCAGCCCTTAGCGGGCAGGGCTGTGCCCATGAGCTCTGTGGCTAAGCGGCTTCTCCGGAGCACACTGCGCCGACTGTATCCTCCTGCTCCTTACAAAAACACTGCTCGGCGGGGAGAGGTAACGAGCTGCGGAAATACCAGCGAACGCCACAGGTGTAGGGAGCACAAGCTGCTGTTTCGACGGGGTGGAAAGAACCGCTCAGCCCTGAATGCTCCGCTGTGTGAGAGCCCACACAATAAACAAGGGCAGTCCCACAGCTCCACGCTACTCGCTGCAATTACTTTATGGTGCACTTACTCCCGAGAGCAGGATTTTGAGGCAGAGGCACACAGGGGAGGCCTGTGTAAGGAACATGAAGTCTTTAAGGTCATCACTTAAAGACCGTTCTTCTCCCCAAAAAAGTCAGTCCTGAAGCTGGGCAGAAAGAAATGCTTTCTGTCAAGTGAGGTCTGTGAATGGAAGGACGCTGTCCGGCAAGTAAAAGATTTCATGTCTTTTGCAAGGTCAGGAGCAGAAATGAAGGGAGTATTTCCATAGTAACCAGTCAAAGGGAGACTCCTGCACACCCAGTCTTGGGTCTTCAGGAGAATTAAGGTGCCTTGTTCATTTTTAAGGATAACAAGCACAGAAGGAAAAAAACTGAAGTCATCTTCTTCCTACCTTACCATACTGTAAGCTTCTATTAATAAATGGGTGTGCAAATAAAACAGCCTCAAATGAGCCTCAAACTTCTGAGAGCGTTCAGGCTGAATTTAGGTTTGAAATCTTGGGCTTACAGTTATTCAAGGTCCAAAACAATGTGCACAGTCAAACACCACAACCAGTCTGTCTCTCAACAGCGAGCACTGCTGCACCTTCTGAAAGCTGACAGCTCATCACCATCGCCTGCGAAAACCATTTTTGACATATTCTTGGACAGTAAATAACACTGGAAACACCCAGCTTCGCAAGACCTTGCCTGTGGTATAAAAATTAGCACATTACCCATGCTACAAAGAAATGGTAAGACCTCAGATTTTATTAGTAATGAGGATTTTTACAAGCAATAAGGATAGGGAGTTAAGTAAGGAGCAACAGAAGGATGAGCTGCCCTGTATTAATAGGGTTCTCAGTAGGGCAAATTATTCTGTGTGGCCCATCTTTATTTTCTAATAGAACCATCTTGGCTGTTGCAGCTACAAAAGGTGTCATGAAAAACTGACCACCATATCGGAACTCATCTGAGCTAGAACATTGTGGCTGCTCATTACCCAAGTACGTTGTGCTGGTGCCCGCTCCTTCCTTAGGCAAAATCTCTGATGTGCTGCCGGTGCCTCAACCCTCCTGAACCACACCATGTAACTGTGCCTAATTAGAACGCAAACGTCAAACTGCGAACGCAAATTACTTCACGGATCCAGGAACCCCATCTCAGCAAAGTGCCTTATCCCGTACCTTTGACATCAGCCTGAGATGGTGGAAACCGAGGAGCCGCTGACACCGTGCTGGGAGCAAGAACTTCATCTACAGTTTGTGCAATTTCCCTGGCAAGAGGCCAGGGAGGATCACTAATGATCCCATCACTGCTGTTTCATCACGATTACCAAAATCTCTTGTAATTAGCGAAATCATGCCTTTTCTCATTCGATTGCATACCTGGCAGATAAGCACATGAAAATATGCCTACAACTGTCAACCAGATAGCATCTGTTTTGACAGTCATGGGACGAAGGTCAGCCACAATCTTGCTTATAAAGGTCATTTTTCCAGCCCAACGTGGGGGCAAAGGAGAGGGATTATTCTGGAAGTTCAGTAATGCCTCTCTCCTGTCATAGCAATAAACAAACCTCCCATACATAGCTCACGTCTTGCACCTCCCCTCCCTGAAATAATCCCTAAACCACAGGTTTTCACATTTCTAAGAACACCCTGTTGCACAGGCATGCCTTGTTACACGTGGTTTTGGTTGCATTCCTACCTGGACAGATTACCAGTGTGTTTGAAACACATTTAATCCATCTGAAATATTTACAAGGAGGTAAAAAAAAAAAACAAACAGAAAACAAACAAAAAAAAACCAGCAAAAGCAGCCCAAGAGACATGTCAAGATTTCTTATGGTTTTGATTTAAAACCGGGAAAACGCATGTGAAGCCAGAGGGACCCAAACCTCACATCCCTACTTTCAAGAAGTAAGGCAGGGCAGCTGGCAAGTGGAAAACTATTTCTGGCCGTGACTGTGATTTGCAGTTTTCATTTCTAACTGAATCATGCTCCAGTTGATATTTTTTTTTCTTTGCTGCCTGTTGGTTTTGTTGGTTTAAAAAAAACAAACAACAATCAAACTACAACCAGCTGGTTCTGCTGCAATAACCGAAAGGCAATGGGTGGTGGTGGCAGCGGCTGCCTCAGCTTCTCCCCCCACTTGGGAGCTGGGCAAAGGAAACCCAGAAAGCCATGAGAGAGGCGGTTGCTCAGCCTTCCTCTCACTGACTCAACCTTCGGCCTCGCCTGGGAGGCTGCCGGGACGGCTGCTCTCTCTCGGCGTGGCGAGCAGTGGAAGATGTGACCCCACGCGTGTGGAAGGCTGGCAGAGGGATATGTGACCCGCCTGCCGGACAGCCGGATCCTCGCCCAGGTGTTTGCAGGGCATGCACCAGCGTGGACCATCACACCTTCATCCTCAGCACCCAGCTCTGCAACGCGACGGTTCAACGCAGACCTTCTGCGAGGTGATGGGTGCGCCCCAAGAGGACCGCTCTGGGTTCGCTCCCGGCCCCCCAGCAGCCGACGGGACCCGCGAGGCTCGATCCCCGGAGCCAAGGGAGCCCTGGGAGCCCACGTCCCGCCAGCGCCGCCCGCCTCGGTGAGAGCCCCCGCACTCGGAGAGAAAGCGGCGATGGCAGGGATTTAGGGAGAGGATTTCCTCGGGGAGCTGGACGCGCCCCCACGGCCCCCTCAGATCCTCCCGCNCCCGGCCCGGCGGGAGGGTGCTGAGGGGAGGGCGGAGGGGTCGGGGCAGCGTCCCGGAGGCACCCGCGAAGGACAAGACATCCCCTTCGTTCGAGGGGACGACGCGCAACGACTGACCCTCCCAGCACGCTGGCTTCACGATGCCGGTCTAAAAATCCCTTTGAAATTAACCTACTTGGGGCTCGCCCGGTGGTTTCGGGCTCGGCTGTGGGTACAGAGGCGACGGGCGAGCGGACTTCCCGCCGTCGGCGGGGACCAGCTCGTTTCGCTGACGGACTGGGGGCGTGGGCCCTCGCTGAGATGCCTCCATGGTGGGCAAAAACCGTTGTCTAGGTAAGGAGGAGTCCTGCTCCTCGCCAGAAACCACGCGTGTGTTCAAGGAGAGAGGAGAAACAGGATCCCGCAAAAAAAAAAAAGTGGAAAAATCGCCTCCAGAGGATGATAATGATGCCTAAAAATAAGCAGCACCCTAGGCTGGCCCTGCGCCATCAGGCCAAAATAACAAGAGGATTAGAAAGAAACACTGAGGAGTCTATCGGCACAGAAGCCCACACCTGACAGCTTTGCCCCAAATCCTTAATTTGCCACCGTGGCACTTGTCCTCTGACCACTTTCTCCTGACCGCTACCCATCAATCTGTGAATCCAGCCCAGGGCTATGAGGAGAGCTGTGCAAAGAGTACTGCCTCTCCTCTAGGAGGAGATAACCCACTTATAATCATGCCCAGAAGAGTAAGCAGCCTTTCTGGGTCCAACATGGAGAGCCAGCTTCGGGCACAGGAGTTGTGGGCATCTCCTGGTTCCAGTTCACCACACGTACCAGCAGCTACGCACGTACTTCACTGTAAAAATACTCCTATTTCCTTCTTGTCCTTCATTCCATCAGGGTTTAAAAAGCTGGCGCCCTGAATAAAGCCCGTCGATGGAAAAGGAAAGAGATGGTGGGATTTTGCAAAGCTCTCTGAGATGAGTGGAAGAAGGACCTTTAGGACAGAAAATGGGAAATCCCAAAGGAGAGATGAAAAGAAAGACAGTGGAACACATGGGGTTTCTCAAATGAGGTCTTCCTGGAGGAGGAACAGGGCCCAGCATGGGGAAGGAGGAACAGGTACATTGTGGAGGAGGAGGAATGGGGCTGGAAGGAGGCAAGCAGCACCTGTTCAGCCAAGTCCTGAAGGCAGGCTGCTATTACAGGGTGATCAGCTATCAGCTGAACTAGTCCCCAGTGTAATTCCCATTAAAACCATGGTATTACATTTGGGATTAACTCAGCTAAATAATACTAGGGTCACTTTTTCTCATCTCTCATTTTGTGCCTTTCCTTAGATTGGTTTTTTGATTGTCCAGCTGCAAACTAAGCTTCTGCCATAAAAACAATGAAGCATGGTTGGAAGAACAGGCAAATAATCTGGAACAGGTTATGCATTGGAAAAGCACACCCTGGTACAAGGAATCCTCCCTGCAACTGTTGCCCAGGCAGGATACAAGCTATGCCTTGTCCCCTGTAGATCATTGGGAGAAGTACACATGGTCTGTGGGTGCAGAACAGAATGGCATGCGATGAGCTGCTCAGCTTTCCCACAAGCACGGTGGCACCCAAGCGTTATCCAGGGCTGCTTAGTTTGTACCGCTGCTGCTCAGAAATGACTTTACACCGTGACCAGAGTCAGCATTTCATCTTTTATTTGCACACGGATTTGAGTAAATTTGCTAACATGAGAACTTCAGAACTGACCAAATATAAGTTTGACCTGGCAGGACAAGTATGTAAAATCTTGGGGAAAATACAAGTGATTACAGATTATTCACAGTTGTCATTGAATTCTGCTCTACAGGAGCATAGAAGAGCCTGTTGTTAACTCTGATGAGTTAATTATGCATCTTAATTTCTGTATTATTTTTAGGTATTTTTTGTTGTTGTTGTTTAGTCAGATAAAAACATTTAGTATTCTCCTTCTGTGAGATAAATTTTAAATTCCCATCTTTATATCCTTACCATGTTACCTTTCCTTTGTGTACCTTCAGTAAAGAAAAAGGGTTGAAAACATGCCCGACAGACCAAAGCAAGCAGAGAAACACAGTTACTGAAGAAAGAGGAGCAGCAAGAAGGGGGCTGTGTAAAAGAACAGGCAGAAAGAGGGACTTCTGGAACCACAGACCATTGTAAACCATTCTGGCCTGACACACAGCTAGTTGCAGGGAAGACATTTTTGAGGGAAAACCAGGTTTTTTCTCATTAAAAATGAGCAGTAGAAAAGTCAGTGGAAAAATAGAAAACTCGTGTTAACCCATAACAGAAAAAACAGCACTAAGAGCATGTGGCACCTCCATGTTTCCCCTAGATATCTATCAGTGAGACAGAAAACAAGTCAACATCATCTCCATTTGTTGCATCATTCTTCATTTCTTATTTCATCAAAGTTATTTCCCTTCTAGGAATTGACTGCTCATAACACGCCTGAGAATTTGAGCGAATAATATTTTCTGTAGAAAAGATCAAGACTTTTTTCTTCCCTATTTTCCCAAGCACAATGCAGAAAATAATATGAACTTCTGTAGCATTAACTTCTAATAATTAAAAATATAGGGCTCAACTTTTAATTTGTGTCTGCTTTTCATGGAAGTAATTGATGAAACAGAATGGGAACTTGAGCAAAAAATAGAAAAGAATCTGGTTGCTTACCTCAAGCGACATGCAAATTAGTGACACACAATTACTTTTCATTAAAGAACTTCTCGGGCTGTTGAACAAGCTGTAAGAGCTCGGCCCTGCCACAGCTGGGGAGAGCAGCGGCACCACAGCAAAGTAGGCAGGGGGTCACAAGCTCTCCACAAAATAAAAAAGAGCACTTGAGTAGCCTCCCCACTTGGTAAAAAAACAGCTTCAGGAACGATTTGGCAACTTTGGGGCCAGATGATATCTGCTAAAGCATTTCAGGGAGTATTTTTAATTTGTAGGTATTCTCAGTCTGCTGACCGGATCGGAGACTTTTGTTCCTCTCCTTACTGGGAGGAAGAGAAGAAAGTTGTGCCTTGGGTATCTGCCCTGGCTCGCACAGAACAGGGATTATTCAGCACTCCCTCGGAAAGTCTGTATTGCCCCGACACCCCAATCTAAAAAAGGCAATAACTCTCTAGACAAAAAGCTCTCTCAAGACGCTGTTGTGCAACCTACTGTTACACTAACAGGACCCACAGAGAGCAAAATCTATATATAGCCCCACCAAACAGGCCCAGTGAGCAGCTGCTTGTGTGGCATTTGCTACAGCCGTCTTCCCAGTTCAGAACCCACTGCAGCACCTTCTTAATCCAAATTCCTACCCCAGCATAAGTCAAGAAATCGCCCTGAAGCGCCAAGACTCACGTGAACACTTGCAAGCCAGGCATGACCGCTAGTTTCCTCAACACTCACCTCAACGTTCCTTGTGTAACAAGTTCCCCAACAGCGAAACGTCACTCACAGCCCTCTGCCCACCTGCAAGGTGGTTGAGGTGGAAATTAAAACAGGCCACATTCTTTTTGCTGCTCAGCAAGCCCAGAAGCACCGCAGCCTTCAGGTAAATGTCATGGAAGGACAGACGTGTCCCTTGCAGTGTTCTCCCACTTGGAAGATATAAAGGAGGAGGTCACCGTCCCTGATTTTGCACAACCACGCACTCTGAAATCCTTGCACCAGCTCCCTTACCTTGCAAACAGCCAGCCGGCAAAGCATTGCCCAAAGGAACATTACAGCCTCAGGAGAAGGAGCCTGAAGACCAGCTGCAATGTTGTTACCAGAGACACCATTCCTGCCGCAGCTCTTGCCTGCTCGGTGTCGTACATTTGGCACAGGGTGGAGGAAGCAGGAAGGAGAGCCCAGTTTGAATTTGTGTGCCATGGAAGCCGAGGTGTCCTGTGTGCCATGGCTATGCCGAGCAATCCTCTCTGTGCTCCAGCTACTTCACTACTAGACTGTCTCTGCTCTGTTTGAGTTTCTTCTCCAGCATCAGGGAACCTGTAGGTGAAGGCTTCGGCTTCAGTGCCTTGCTTCATTTTTCAAGTGATGGAAGTAAAGCCGTCATCTTCAGCACTGTTTCCTCTCAGCTTCTTCAGGCTTTGTTCAGATGACTTTTTCCTATGAGACTGGTGAAGTGCCTGTGCTTCACGCTCCCCCCAAGCCACAGCCGCCACAGCATTACCCTGAGAGTTCACTCACCAGCTGGAAACAGTCAGGAAGAGATCCTACAGAGGACAAACAGCTCGAAGATAGCTCTTAGGAGGGAGCCCACGGGAGAAATCAGTAGAGAAACCCCTAAGAGAGGCAGATCCAGGCTCAGCAACTTTTGGTCATATGTAGACAACCAAGTTCCAGGGGAGGCTGTGACCCCAGTTAATGGTGTGTCCTTCAGTCACTGGGAGTCTAACAAAGCCTGCTCATCAAACACTGAATTCGTTACCTTTGAAAATTAAGTACTCCACAAAGTAACATACGTAATACTTTTGGCATCAGTCTGCAAAGATACCAGCTCTGATGCTGAACTGCCCCAACAGCAGTTCCAGCTTATCTACCTCACCTTTCACCGTTGGCTTTTCACAGTTTTCAGTCCCGCGTATAAGTCAAGTCTGGATCTGCAGCCCTAAAACCTTACTCATGAGACATCAAATCAGAAATAAACTACAAAGGCAAAGCCAAGCCCAGCATGTTGGTAGGAGAGATACAGGCTGACAGGGCACTAGCTGCTGGCGTAAGCAATTAGGCCTGATAATGAGAGTAGGAAACGTTTTATTTTCCCTTCCGTGTTCTGTAATTCACACACTTGAGATCACCCACAATTTTTGGAAAGCTGCTGGAGACAAACAAAAGCTCCAGAAGTGACAACAAATCAGCCACAGAAATCTCCAGCGCTGGCAACACCCACTGCTGTTGGGGACTGCTACAGACAGCCAGAAACTGTAAGTTCAAAACCAGTTTGCCAAGATTTCACAATGGGAGAAATGAGCCCAAGCCAGGAACAAGCTTTGCACCTACATGGGTCTTCACATCTTAAAAGCACCATCCAGAAGTCAGCAAAACAAAACACTGCTCTCATTTTAGAATAATGGGAGAAGGGAGAAGGGAGAAGGGAGAAGGGAAAAGGGAAAAGGGAGAAGGGAGAAGGGAGAAGGGAGAAGGGAGAAGGGAGAAGGGAGAAGGGAGAAGGGAGAAGGGAGAAGAGAAGAGAAGAGAAGAATATTGGAACACTTCTTCTACAAGGACAGGATGAGAGATGTGGAGCTGTTCAGCCTGGAGAAGAGAAGGCTCCAGAGAGACCTTATTGTAGCCTTCCAGTATCTGAAGGGGGGCTACAAGAAACTTGGGGACATCTTACAAGTGCCTGTAGTAATAAGATGGGGGATAATGGCTTCAAACTAGAAGAGGGAAGATTTAGATTAGAAATTAGAAAGAAGCTCTTCACTCTGAGGGTGGTGAGACACTGGCACAGGTCGCCCAGCGAAGCTGTGGATGCTCCATTACAGGACATGTTCAAGGTCAGGTTGAACGGGGCCTTGAGCAACCTGGTCTAGTGGGAGGTGTCCCTGCCTATGGCAGGGGGATTTGAACTAGATGATCTTCAGAGCACAGGAAAGCCGTGCTCTGCATTAGGGGAGAAGAAAGGGTGGAGCTTTTGCTTGGCTGGAAGGGGCATGAGGAGGTGAATGTACAGTGCTGGTGCTGGGCTCTCCTTGTGTCCTTCCCAGGGATGTGGGCCTCTTTCTCTGTGACTGACACCCTAGGGAACAGCAGGAAGTACCTGCTTAAGGACTCCTTGCCACTCAGTTCCTCCAACACGTATTTACTCTAGCAAAACTTTGTCCATGTTTTAACAGCAACCATAAAGCTTGGGACTGTGTCCTGCACTGCAGGACAAGCACCCGCAGCTTAGGAAAATGAGTATGTGGGCAAGAGATTGAGAAGAGTAGGATTGTTACCTGGAGAAAGAGATGAGTAAGAGAGGAGAAAAAAAAAATACAGTAGTGCTCCAGAGAATGCACATCCTGAGCTTCTTTTTCTGTGGTCCCTTCCATGGTTCTATGATCATAGTAATCAGTGTCCTCCAATCACTGAGATCTATTAAACTTTTGCTTAAGTGCTCAAACATCTTTGTGTCCTTCCATAGCTCACCAGCAGCTAGCAGAAGGGTGAAGATAGAGCTTTTAACAAGCCGTTGCCTTCACAACTGTCTCCTCCTCTAAGGACAGTTTAACCAGCTGCCTTTGATGCTCCTCACAACCGACGGGCATATGCACTGCCCCTTATCCACTGACCCGCTTCTCATGTCACTTCAGAGCTCACTTGAACAGCCCAGATCTGGGCTTTACGTGCTGTTTTGTTTGGGTTGGGGTTTTTTTAATCACTGTGCCTCGCTGACACAACCACTAATGCTCACCATCAGGCTCTCACTTTCTCACACACCCTCCAGCCTGTAACCAACAGTTCTGAAGGTTCCCAGTGCAACTGTTGCAGCCACTGGGATGGCATCCCCACGCAGCAAGCCCCTGTGTAGCAAATCCCCACAGTCATTGGGGAAACGATAATAATGAAAAATGTACTATCACAGCTGCTTCTTTCACTCTCCTTTTTAGAGCATCACTCTCCTTTTCAGAGCAGGTACAAATACTTGCCTTGTCCTCCGAGCACCGCTCAACACCCAGATCTGACAGGGGTCCCTGATTTTCTCATTCGTCTCTTTATTTTTTCCCCATACTCATATTTCTCTTTTTTCCTCTGCCTATCTTTAAAAGCCTCCAGTGCCTTAGAGATTCTTCTGCCAGCCCTGCAGAGGCCAGAGCAATCTCAGCTCCCTTTTTCAGACAGACCGCACAGTCTCCTCAATCACAACAGCAAAGGATTTCACTCCAAGGAGCAGAGAACTCAAAGTGCTTTACAAACCCAAACCATCACCCGGCCAGGGCAGACGTGAGGCTCTGAACCACAATCCAAACAGCACGATGTCCCAGAGAGGACGCTGGGCTGTATGTGCAGCTTCACCTAGGGAGCTGGCGCAGAGGTGTTCAAGCAACGGCTGCTTTCGCAGCAGAGGAGCTGGTGTTGGTGTCAGGACACAGACACGCAGGTCGAGGTTTTGAAGACACAGCGCAAAGACGGTGCAAGTGACGGAGCACAAAGCCATTGAACAAACACAGAATGAGAACTGAAAGGGCTTTTATTTGCCTGAAGGCTGCTGGCACTGCCTCATCTTTAGGTGAGATCTCAGCGAGACAAGTATAAAATACAACCCTACCAGGGCTTGGATGACAGTCTACAAGAAAAGGAGTATTTGTCAAGAAAAGAGTAGCAGAAATAGCCAGCAATTTCTGTCTGATTGATTTTGCACAGCTAGTTGGGGAAACTTGTAGATCCAAACATGGAGGAGCTCAGGCAAGGCAAGTCTTTTTGCAGTTCACTCCACTCATAAAAGTGCACTCATCTTGAATGCAGAATCAGGAACAATTAACTTTACACACTTCTTTGGAAGCAAGGCAAGGTTTCATATAATTTTGTGGTGTATCATATCGCAGTAAAGATATTTATTTATTGTATGTAATTTTCTGCTACAGATCCATTGCCTTTGCCCTATGTGATTTCCCAAGACATCACATGGCGATAGGACTGCGAAGTCCCTATCACAGACTTTGGCCCATATCCATACCTTGTCCCCTTCTCCCAGCCGGAAACAAGACCTCGGTTCCTGAAATTACCCGAAAGGCTCATTTTCACAGATTCACTTTCCCTACAGACTGCTGTAATGTGAGAACTCAGGTGACGAGATTAAAAGCCACATATGTCTTCTTCCAAAAGCAGGTTAGCACAGAAAAACGTGTAAGAGAGCCAGCCTGGTATCTCTGTAGATAAAACTGTCACCAAAGCAGTCACAATCAAAGAAGAGTCAATAAACGTGAAGGAAGGGCCAAGGAAATACAGCCTTTCTAGGGCTGGTAGTGTTACAGCTGGACGAGCACAGGTAGGCGGCAAGGTCAGCTCCTATCACAACATTTGGAAGTCTAAGTTCTTCCTAACCCTCTCACAAAGACACTAGCACTGCACAAGAGCAGCTCTGACCTGTCACTCACAGACTTGGGGCAGTTATGAATGCCAAGCACTTTTTGAGACGGCACCGTGAACAAGCCCACAGGTTTCACCAGCTTTATGGTTCACCCGTTTTCATCTGCCTCTGCTCTGGTGCACAGAGAGATGATTTAGGATCTGCAGCACATTACTGAAGTTTAGCATCACTTCTCCATGCTGGATCCTGGTGCACTTTGTTACACAGGTTACCAGCTAAGCTATCGAACCAAGACAACCGTACCCTGCCACCAACCAAGATAAATCACCATTCCTGCAGGAAACCATGTTAAGGAAAACTTTTGTGAGACTTCAGGTTTAGGGAACTTTACCTCAAGTTTGTAATTTTTAGAATAATGTCAAGAAGTCCTTTCACCATCCTCCTAGAAAAGCCATCCTCAGTTACAGGCAATAAACTTAAAAAAAAAAATAAATCAGGGTGTCATTATTTACTAGTTGTGGAACTTGTTGGGTGCTTTATTCAAATGCACTGATTTCTACGTGACAGTATCTTTGAAAATGTATCTTGCATACAAGGAAAATAATGTTTCCTTTCTTCTCAGCCATTTCCTTCAAGTCACTAAGAAAACGCCCAAGCCCACACTGCCAACTGTGTGTCAAGAGTCCCTTGTCAAAGCAACAGCAACATCTCCTCCCATGAACTTTAAACATCAGTTGAATCACTGGAACAAAGGAGGAACAAGCAAAGAGCAATGAGAACATGCACATCTTCAGCACTTGCAACCCAGTGGAACTGACCAAAGAATCACGCTGCTTCTGGCAGCTGTCATGAGGGAGAAGAGACATAGTGAACACCTTATTTTGCAGTGGTCGTGCCCAGCAGAGCTGACACTCTACCAGGACATCTCATAAAGGTCTGTAGATAACGCCTTGGTGCAAAACTAGCTGCTGGCTCACCCCACGCCGAGCTGGAGGGTGGATGAAACTAGAAGATCAGTGGCTAACATCAGCTCAATTCCTTAAACAGAACATATTTGGGTGATGGAGGGCCCTGAATTTTTAAGTCTTGGATGGCATTAGACTGAGCACATGCCTCCTCAAGGTGTGCTTCAGGGATCAGCTCTCCCTCCCTCCCTCCCTCTCTCCCAGCCTACCTTTAAAAAGCCCTTAAAAGAATACAGGGCACTGAACCAAAGCACCAACTACAAGGCACGTTCTGTTTGCTGAAAAGAAACCAAGAGACCTGACTGAAGAGCAGGCTTCCTGCACTGGGAGTTTAGTTCCATTCCGGCTTCAGCAGAGCACCTCCCCTGGAACTGCACTGCTGACCCCACCACCCTGCTGTCAGTATAAAAAAAGAGAGAGATAGAGAGAAAAGAGAATTTTAGTTAGTTGTTCACCCCAGTTTGTTGTGATAACATGACCTATATTGCTTCCCTCATCTTTCTACCAGGTTTCCACAGGTACCTGTGGAGACATTGGCTCAGATCACAGCCCATCTCTGTCCAAGGCAATGGGAAGTAGTGAAGACCACAGTGGACACTTTCATTCTCCTCCTATTCAAAGACCATCCTCTGCTCAGCTTTCCTGAAGCATCTACACCCATGTAGCCACCCTCCCATTATGCTTTCCTGACTTTAAGGAAAATCTTCTTTCCCATCTCCCCCAGTAACCTCCTGTCACCGCAAGTCCCACATCATGCACAGCCACTGGTCTTCCACAGCAATCCAGCTGAGGTCTTCTTGTGCTGGCCTTGAACTACTGGTTTATGTCATCGTCAGAAAAACTGGAGTTTGGGGCACTGGGGGGTACCTGGCAGCAAACAAGTAACCTGGTCAGTCAGATGGAACTGCTTGAGAAGAACTTCAGGATGTAAAGAAAAGTATCTTTCTCAAAATGGGTTAACAGCCCTTTAACTTTCCGCAGGATCAAACGTCAGTTGATACTCGTGCTTCAGCAAACTAAATGGCCCCAAGAACCATGATACAGTTAAAAACAACCCGAAAGCTCTCCATTGTCGTACGGCATGAAAACAATTTCTCATTTACCATGAAAGCTGTCTCCTCCTGTTTAGTTTTCTGATCTGAAGGCTGCATGGTGAGCTTAAGAAGTAGGTCACATGAGCCTCTGCAGTTAATTTTGTCTTGCCTCATTCAGCTAGAAGTCAGCAGCTCAAAGCACCACCTCCAGATTTGGCTTTTACACTCATCTCAAGCCCCACGCCGAAAGCTGGTTTGCATCAGTAGATGCAGCCCCTTCCGGAAAAAAAAATGAAACAAAACAACTAAACTAAAAAGAATTTTAACTTATCAAGAACGCCTTTGATTTACCACCTCTTTCCTGGCTGAGCAGGGACTTGAGGAAAGCAGACACAGGACAGTCAGGCCATGCCACAGAAGTAACATTCACCACCACTTTTGTATGGTGAGGTTTTACAGGCAGAAAGCATGGAGACCGAGAAAGGGGGTATCTGCTGCAGGACAACACCAGCATGTCCATCTCACCTGATCCAGCCCAGAAGAAGAAAGGCAAAGGGGGAACCTTCTGATATCAGCTGTTGAGGGGCTGGATCATCAATCCCCAGGGAGCTCAGCTCTAAACCCAAACATCTAGGCTGGAGGGCTCCTTTTCCCCAGGGGAATGATGTGCTGTTCTCTGCCATATAAGGGCCTGCGAGGGCTGAAGAACAGCCCTATAATTCTAGGTTATGAGAAATGAAATCTGAACCCCAAAGGCTTTCCTGCAAAGCACTGCATGCTTGAGAGGGCCGGAAGCACGAGGCCCCAGGCGCCAGGTTTTCCGCCGGATCATAAGAGCAGCAGATGCGCAGGCAAAGAGAGAAACGCAGAATGTAATTAGTAACACTCGTAACGTTATAAACAAATATATAAAAATCTGTGCACAAGCAATGACCTGTGAGACTTGGTGAAAGTGTTCTGTAGCAGCAGATGGCAGCCAGAGCACAAAACCTCCGCAGTGCCATAGAAAACAGCCCTTGACCAACCAAAGAAATATAAAAACCTCACTCGAGTAATGATTAACCTTCCCAAGAGGGAAGGCAGGAGAAATGTCACTGCCAGCAAGTGAGCCTTTTGTAAGACCTCATCTGGAAAAATGAGTACAATTGTGGTTGTTTACGTTCAAAAGAACTGAAGTGAAACGAGAGCCAGCGCACTGAAGTAGTCAATCAGGTGAGGAGGAGAGTCAAGAGCAGAGATTAAGAGGGATCGACTTCCCAGATTTGACAAAGCAAAGGCTGCAATGAGATGCAAGTGACATACTCAAAGGTACCAAGCATGCTGATAAGCATATGTTGGAAGACAGAATTGGGACACAAAGTATAACGTTATAGGCTGGAGATCAAGAGACAAAGGTTTTCAAATACCTCTTTTGGCAGATATACCAGGAACTGGCAGCTTAGGGCTTTGGGTGTTTTAAAATCAATAGGTGGGTACGGTTGTGAAAGACATCTTGTAAAACAGTGGCTGTGGAGGACATGTTACAGCCTACAGTATGTCAGGACAATTGCCAGGTGTCTTTTAGATCAGCGCTTTGTCCATCTGACCAAGAATCATTATTCAGCTCCGGTAAGCTGAGCAATAATGCTTCATACACGTTACATAGAATATATCTAATTAGAAGCATTCAAATAAATAATTAAAATATATTAGCACAGCAGAGCAGTCAGAGAGGATCAAGAGCCATTTTCCTCTCCAGAACTATCTGGCTAAATTATCTCCTCTGTCAGAGGAGACAGGGATTACAGCGATTGACTTTTAATTCCCAGAAAAATAGCAGAGCAATGATCAAACCCTCTGTAGGCATGCAGAAGCCGGCACCCAGATGAACCAGAGCTGGCAATGGCTGCAAACAAGCCAGTTTTGTTCTGCAGCAGAACCGAGATCTGAAGATGCCAGACTATGGCGAGGGCTAGAAAAGCCCTGGGCTGCTGTTTTCACTTGCCACGTTCAGTGATGCACACACCCAGGACAGGCAAAGGAAGCACACGTGGAGAGTTGTGGAAAACCAGACATACAGGATAGTTTATTCTCTAGGTGGAAAAAAGGTACCCAGCAGTGTCCTGCTCAATATACGGCAAATGGGGGGGGGAATATCAGTGTTTAATGAATTTGCAGCTGACATCACATAGCAGATGCACTGAATGATACCTTATTTTCCTATAATGCCATGCTCTCAAGCCATGCAACTGAGTGCTTAAAAATATTCCCTCTTGCAAATTTATTCTAGTGACCCCATTAGTCATTAAAAATTACTATAAGTAAAAATATAGGATACTGTAAATTCATAAACATTAGCATATGAAGTTGTTTCCATTTTTACAGGTATTTTTACACAAGCAAAATACTCAGAGAGAAGTAAATAGCCTCCAATGTAAGAAGGAACAGATGAAGGACAGTGCTTTATTTCAGAACAACCACAGAACATCAGCTGCTGATGGTCTTTGAAACTTTTCAACATTGTCAGGAGTAAGACAAAAGTACCAGTGAGGTACCAGAGGTACCACACACATTGGCCTGATGCTCACCTCCTATCAAGGAAAGAAATGGGATGTTATTTGGTGTGGGGAAGGTGTGGAATAAGAAAAATGAAAATCAAAAAGTAACAAGAATTATCACTTGACCCCTTTTCAAGTCAGTGGTGCACCCTCACCTTTAATACTGGGAGGTCTGGTCTGGTCCTGCAGTAAATGTATTTATTGGCATAGGGTAAAACCAAGCCAAAAATAAAAGCATCAATGGTAACAGATAGAATAGAACAATTGCAGCACAAGGCACAAATAAGCAAGATAGACCTCTCCCATCCAGGAAAAGAAAATACAAGTCCTAAGTAGCGCAGGTAGGGATGCAAAAAGATCAAGTGTTTAATTCCTCTTCCAGTAAAAATGCTCCAAGGAATGAGACGAACTGCTGGTGTTCAGGAAAACACAACACTCGAGCAAGATCTGTATCACACAAAATGCCTGGACTGCTCCAGAACACACAGCAAGGTTTCACATTTGCATATGGTAACTAACTCCACTAATTGAGGATGTTGCAAAGCTGTTGCTTTTTATTAACTACAGCTGCTAGAAAAGGGACTGAATTTCCAGTCCAGCAGGTGCCAGACTCAAAGGGAAAGAATGGAGCAGGACCTTCACAAAGCCTACAGCTGAGCTCCTGCACCTGTCACATCCCATGACAAGGCAAATCCCAAGCCTTGGACTCAGAAGCCAACAAGAGAGCCGTGTACAAGCGAAATTAAGAGCTATACACAAAGCTAAATGCAAACCCACTTTCCTTAACTCAAGAAAACCCTGTAGCCACAAACAGGCGGTAATTGGGAGTGTGTGGAGAAATATTTGCTCTATCCCTAGACGTTTGCTTAGGCATCGTGTCCTACCAAAAACCAGAGGTCACTAGGCTAGAGGACATTCAGCCTGATCCAACCTAGTTCCTCTTTCTGGGGTGCATACTTTGCTTCCCAGGATCAGCTGGGCATCCGTTTCTGCAAGAGGTTCAGGATTTGTTACTACATCCAGTGAAGCGTTTGAGAGCCACAGGTCACTAGCGTGGAAAAGTCTGCAGAGCTTTTCTGACATCATCATCACCACCATCGTCACCATCAGTAATTCAGCTAGCTGAATATCCTTCAACAATAATCCCTTCCCTGACTAATTATTTCTTTTAATGAAATACAGCAAGAGGTGTGCTCAAATCTTTCAACAGAAAGGTAACTGTGCAGCAGATTCTGGACTGCCCAAAAACATGTGTGTAGCCCTCACTCCACTTCAAAAGGCGGGACATTTCCAGATATTTTGCACGCTATCATTGCATCTGCAAAAACCTCGCCAGGAAACTATAGCTGTTTTAAAACCAGGGCTCCTGGAAACAAGAGTAAATTCTCACTCACCTCAAAACGTGAGACTAAATTGTCACATTCAGGCATTCTCAAATAAAGGCCTTTTAATATTCAGATACCAGTTTTCATGACTTAAAATATTCAGATACCAGCCCAAGGAACAGCACCCTCCCAAATGTATTTTGAAGCCATGATACTGAAGATCGTGTCATTATTACTGCTGACAAAACAGAGATGAAGAAAGTGTGCAGCTTTATTTCACAGCACTAAAAATCCAAACCGAGTTCTCAAAATTCATCCAGTTAGTACCATATTATTACAAACCCACACTGCGTCCAGCGACTTGACAGCTCACTGCTAACCAGAACTACAGCAGCAGTATGTATTAGGAGGAAAAAAAAACAAAATTGCCAGAACAATTAGGTAAGCTTTAGACATTTAACAAAACAAAATACATTTCAAACACGTTTAAGGCCAGCATCCAAGAACACGGTTGGTGTTTTTCCATCAAAGAAATCTTCCAGTTTGAGAAAAGTTGCAAACAAAGTCCTCAAGAGATGACTGAGATGAGGTGTTTTGTCCAGAGCCACATGAAGGAAGAGAACACATTCTTTTGCTTGCAGGATTTTTCAGGATGTGGTAGTCGTCTGTCACACCATGACATATAGCAGCCTGTTCAAATACTGCTCGCTGAGCTAGTGCCCAACTTCATGGAAATAGTTTGATCCATTTTACTTTTCCCTTTTAGTAAACGTATCAAATTTATTTATTTACTAAGATAAAAGAGTCATACTGAAGTCACCTCCCTAAGAGAATCAGTCACATGATCAAGCACCCAGATCAAGCATCCATCCAAACGCTTCTATCGCTACAGTTGTGCAAAGTTTCCCCGTTCAGCCTCTAGCTCTGAACGAGTCAGCGCACCCTTTAAATACAGATGGGTAACCAAACAGCACATTTTCCTTTGCAGTTAATCACTGCCAGCCACTGAAGATGGATCTGTTGTGCAGGAGGTACGAAGGACCTGCACTCCAAGGCAAAGTAGGAACCAGCCTCTGAAGAGTCACCTTTGGCGCCTTTGCACAGAATTTAAGCATACAGTCAATTTGGTAACGCAGAAGCAAATGATGCTTCATTGCAGAAGGGATTTTTTGGCTCCCCCAGCTCATCTGCCATATGATCCAAAATGCAGTCAATTGCAATATGTTCCTTCTCCAAAAGGAAGAAGGACACGTCTTTTGACAAGCACGATGTCTTAAAACCAGTCTCACCTGACAAAGAGAAATCCTCTGTTCACCTCCAATAGCCAGGCTTGTTCATCCCTTCCGCTCAAATCACGAATCATCACAGGATGACCGACTCATAGAAAAAAATACTTGTTCAAAGGTGGATTTTCTCACTCTTGAATCTCCTGTTTACCAACCTGAATTGCCTTTAAACAAGAAGGTTCATTTCTCTGTAGCTTACCTCAAATGTTGCAATAAAGTTCATAACAGACATCTGTCACAGTAATTATCTGTTGACTTAGTCTCAAGGCAGGATCATGTAAAAAAACAAGAGGCATCCAAAGCTCTTCTAGCAGAAGTCATATGCTAGGGCTGACAATTGCCCTGACCTACATTCCTATATTTGTTTCAGCATTGATGCTCCTCCCTGATCACCTCACCAGTTTCAGAAGAGCTGCAGGGCTAACATAGGCAAGTATTTCACTGGGATGTTAATGCTGAAAAACCCACCACTTTTAATCAGCATCTTCAGCCACCGGAACCTTGGTCTCTCCTACTCACAACGTAACGAAAAGCCCTTAATGCAGAGTTCACAGCAGTAAAAAAAGGCTTTTCGATTGCTACTTAACTTACAGATACGTAAACCTTAAATGCTTTTATACAAGCTGTATTAAAAAAAAGAGTGACAGAAGCCCAAGTCCTGAACAGAAATTAAAGGAAATAAAAATAAATTATAAACTAAGTTAAACTCCTCAACTTTGAGCCAGTTTGGCTTTTTGTTGCCAGTAGCAGTTAAGTTCTCGGTTCTGAAGGTGAGCCTACAAAAAGAAGTTACCCTGCAGGAAGTAAGGGTATAAAATGTTTACAGTGCACCTGATACCCCATGGTAAACACTTCTATCAACCTTTTACCCCCTCCCCAGTAAATACAGCAAACTTTGCCTCACCTTATGGGGAACACTCATCATAGAGTGTGAGTACACGCTTCAAGTGCTACCAGCACCACCAATCCACACTCTCATCAGCTTTGGGGCAACTTGCTCACACAGTTGTTCCCTTCTGGGCTACAAAGGAATTTTTATCTCACTTAATTCATTTCAGACACTTCTGGACAATGATCTTTTTCTCTTTTTCTGCCACACTGCAGAACTCTAAAACGCTTTCCAAATTTCAGTAGCAAGTGAACCTACTTTAAGTGCAGTTGCTTTAAAAGATCATCAGTACTTGTCCACAATTAATTTCTTTAAAACCAACTTTGCTTCAAGAACAAGGTGGCACATCCGAAGTATAAGGCCTAGCCAAGTGGCACCACGTTTGGCGTCTTAAAACTACCAGAAGTCAAAGCGCAGCCAGATCCTTTATACAGTTCAAAACCTGCCCAGATTTAGGGTTAGCCACAATCTCATTTCAAGCAGGAGGCTAGACTGGAGACCTCCAGCAGTCCCTTTCAACCAGAGCTGCTAGGAAAACTCTCAGCACCTGGACAGGACCCAACACATTCAGAGCCATAGCAGAGCTTAACCTGAATGCGCTGGCCCAGACCTTTAACACACAAAACTGAGGATGTCTAGCGAAAAGACACACCAGATGACTTAGAGACCACCTCCTGCATCTCCCAGAGCACCTTACAAGAAGAGTTGGCTACTTCCCACTCCCTCACTTTTCTCTCTGTTTTTGTTTTTTTTTTTTTTTTTTTTTTAACTTCTTCTTTTTAAAGATAATTTACTTACCCTGGAAGCTAACTTGCTATGCTGGGTGGGTCGATGATGACTTTAAAACTTAACTCCTGGACCCTTTTCAGGCAGACAATGCATGCAAGAACACTGCAACTCCTCCTGCTTTAAATGCCCAAGAAAAAGATGTTCCCATGGTGCTGTCCAAGCAGAAGCTGGGCAGCTGTGGAGAAGGACTATGTACCCTCTCCCTCCCAGAAGCACAGCAAAAGGAGCAAACACAGCTCACAGGTTTGAATTATTTCATGCTTGCCACGAGAAAACAGTAGTTAGTGAAACAAGCAGTGCAAAGCAATACTGAATCGGTGGAACCAAATTCAGCTCTGCTAACATAGAAGTTGCTCCAGCTCTTAAATCCATCTACGGCGCATTCGTAAGAGGGAATGTGAAATAAAATTACGTATTCGTACATACAAACATACAGGCACGCTTCATCTTGTGTCACAAGTTTGTTACAAACCCTCAGCAACCTCCCTCTTTCAGCATTTGTGTTTGTAATCTTGCTTACGTAATAAACAAACAGTGCGTTGAACCATCTCAGACAACTCATCCAGTCTGCGAGTTTAGAAAGTCAACACAGCAGCAGCAAATCATCAAAAGTGCTTGTTTACAATGTCTGTCGAGCAGAACCGAGATCAATCTGCAGAACACTCGCTCCGTTTCACTCCCTCAAAGTTCATCAACGGCAGTAATATTAATTTTTGGTAATTCACACTCTTCTTTGAAGTGGCAGTTTTCCAGGATGTCCTTGTAATAGTCCTTGAGGTCCGCGTAGGTAGAGATGGTTTCATTCGAGTGATGAAACGACATCAGTTTTTCATTCAAAAGCATCTGCACTTGATACTCTTCTTCAGAGGTTTTCACTTGATCACAGTGGTAAAGCACAAATACCAAATTGGCTGCATAAGGCACGATCCGGCCGCTGCGAAATTTCCGATGCGTTTGTCTGACGTAATTGTTTGCTTTGAGAGGCTCATCATCTTTGAAGAAACCCATAAGGGCAAGCAGTGGCTGAAGGGTTTCCGCGTGTCCAACTTGGACAATCAAAGGTGAAGAAATGGGTTTTGAACTAAAAAGAAAAAAAAGAAAAAAAGCACAAAGGATGAGCAAGAGCCTGTGCAAACAAACACAGCGCCATAGTGCACAGTTGTCAGCAGCAAAGGCTTAAAGAAGTAGACTTTGAACTTGTTTTACTCCAATGCCTGATAAAAACCTGTTGGGAACTCCTAGAGTTTTTTTTTAAAGCATCCAAGCTTCCTAAATTTTGTCCCAATTTAAGGTATTGGCTCTTACATACAAACGTAAGAAGTTGTACTAAGTGTAGTTAGGCTACAGGCAGAGCTTAATATAAACCTGGCAAACAAAGGCAGGATACAGATTCACGATGTGCGCTCATATCCTCCGTACATCTCTCCAACTCCCTTCGGGAGCCCAGTCACTTCGGCTCTTCCCAGGCATGGGAAGTTCCAGTGACCACCCTACAGTTCATATACTGGGTTTGCATTAAATGTAAGATTTTTAAATAGCATTGTCTCCTCCCATTAGGAATTTGAGAGAAGAACAGCAAATTCCTCAGCCAGCTGCAAGGCTTTGTGAATGCAGAAACCAAGTCAAGCCCTTCCTTGGATGTTACAGAGTCCCCTTCCACTGTCAGCATGTGGGTAGGCTCGAGGGCATCACAGCAGCTCCTTGTTTCTGTAACACTGAGCCACTGCAAACACATGATCACGACTCCCCCATCGTGGGCTGAGTTTGGAAAAAATCCCTAACAGTTTCGGTTCTTTTTAACGAAATCCTATCTTTCCTGTAAGTTTCACAGATTTGCTTTAGTTCAAACCTACAGCTAAAATATGGCAACTTTTCCTGGGATGCTGAATAGCGTTTAATAGGATTGATTAGAGTCAGTAAATTGTCTTTGTTGTTCCCTGTAGATGCAAAAAGTATCTGATTGACAAAGCGTAACGAACTACTGAGATCACCCAGGATACAATCCACTTCATAAAGACCAAGGATTCATTATTAAAATACACCCTTTTTCCTTAGCTACGCTAAATACTTCAAACGACAGGGATTTTTTTCAAGTCCTTTTAATAAGCTTTTGCCTAAATTCATCCAAGATGCAGTGAAAAGAAGCCCCCATATTATCATCATTTTAGACCTGGAAATTTTGAAACTTTTCAGCATGAAGTTTGCTAGATTTGGGGAACCAAAAAAATCTTTTCCAACTGCTGTAATAAAGATCGACAACTCAGTTAAGTCTAAGTACAAACTTCCTGGCACACTAAGACACCACAGTAAACTTCTACTACCCTCTGACCTAACTACGACTACGCGATCGCTGCATAAGCAAACAAATTACTGATTTAACGCGCAAACTGCTTCCTTTCCTGGCACGTTATCACCAGTGCAGGACTTGAAGGAGTGTTTCTTGCCTACCTATACCATCACCAATACTTTTAACAGCATATCGTGCTAGAAAGAGAGTTGTAACTTCGTAGTAAAATACTGTTAATTCTTCTTTTCCTATAATATGTTTTCAGCTGTTTGATACATCAGCATTTACCAAATTTTAGTCTGAACACAGTGATCCAGTCACTGAAGGAAAATAGCTGGCCTTCTGCAATTTATTACTCCAAATTATAAGCAGGACTATTGCTATTACTAACTCTGGAGAATACCAGCTAGTCAAAAAAAGAAGATCCTACTACCTCAGCACAAAGGCCAGTAGCAAATTAAGCCGCTGATTCATACCACAAACAACATCTAAAACGAAGGTGTTTTGCGCAACAAGATTCACACATTGTTCAACCGAGAGCTGTCTTGCTGCACCAGGAAGCATCAGCCAATATGAAAACCCGCCCCTTGTTCCAGAGAAGGATGACGGGACTTTTTGGGACTACCTCCAAGTGGCACTCAGAAGCCCAGGTCGCTCAGTCGAGCGAACGTAAAGCCATATTTAGCTTTTACGAGACAAGAGGTGACATTTGACAACACTCCAGCTGCCAGCAAAGTCCACCCACGGCCGAGACACGTCTTGATTGGCCTGAAAAGAAGGCGTTCCCTCCGCTCCTACCTGAAGGCTGAAACAACCCAAAAATGCTTAACTGGGAGACTTACCTGAGCAAAGTTCGAATCGACAGGCAAGCAGGAATTCAGCACAGGCAAAACAGCACTTAAACTAGATTAGAAACCTGCCTCTGTCTCCTCTTCAAAAACCACGGAAAGGTGCTTCTGGATGATGTTACATTTTTTTCCCAGCTGTGCCTTTGCTGCACCGAGGTGTGCATTCATTACAGCCCCTCTTCCAGCTCCTTCAGAACCAGTGGTTCTGCCAACATTTCTCCTCCCGCTGTTTATGATCCCTTCCCTCATTTTAAAATTGTGAAGTTTTTGGATCCTTTGACCTCCTTTCTCTTCCCTTCTCCCTTCAATCTTGGTTCCTTCCTTTTAGTCATTTGACTAGTCCAGGTATATCCTCTCCCTTCACATACACCTTCAGGGAAGGTTTTTTAGGTTTTAGGACACATTCACATCCCTCCTGTCAGTCAACCAATAGGAAAAGCAGCAAACCCCACGGCCTTACAGAAGATGACGTAAGGCTAGTCTTTCGGCCTGTGGACATTGCCAGTTCAGAGATTCCTGGGCCAGATGTGGTTTCTAAGTAACACAGGACCTCTCAATGAATCTCTCCTTAAATCCAGGAACATTTCTAGTCTGCACAACATCCTGAGGCAAGGAGTTGCACAGCTTCAAAAATCGCTCTTTACTTTTTTCTATTTATAGATGCTGTGTCCTGTTTAATCCCTTCTACTTACAACTTTACAATAATATTCTTTCCAAGTTGAGAAGTCTGACCTTAGTCATTCCACAGCTTTCCCAAATGAGCTATACCCTTTTAGATCAGAGTATTAGAAATGCACAGTATTCGACAGTAAGCGACACCATAAATCCATTCCGCACCCGTGATGCTCTGTGCTCTTAACTTATGACATCTAACACCTTCCTGAGTTAGCTCACAGAAGCTCAAGGTACTTCTAAACAACCCTAACGACCTCAAAACTCAACTCCTGAGCAGTAAGTTATCCCAGATTCTACCTGACAGATGATAAGATCATTTTTACCACGCGGATTACTTCAGCGATCTGCAATTTTTTAAGCCTAGTTTGTCTCACAAGGTCCTTTTACAATCCTCCTAGCAGAAACAATTTATCTTGCTTATCTTGAAAAAAAGTGCTGCATTTGCAACGCCACTGAACTTCTCACCTCTTTTTCCTGGGCATTTACAACGTGCTCAGCAGTCGAGATCCTTGCACATCTATCTCCACTAGTGACTCGCCTCTGCTGGGAAAAATGCATCAGCTAGTCCCAGCCTCCATTTCTCCTATTTTTATTCATTTTTTACCCCTGTAAGGACCTTTCCCCCTTAACCCCAGCTGCCTGATTTCTTTTGGTAAGAAAGCTTGCTGAAAAACGTCTGGAAATCACGACCGTCTCCCAGAGCCCCCTGTATGTATACTTGTGGATCCTTCCCAAGAGCTCCAAGAGGTGTATTTTGCAGCCACAGAGCCAGACTGATCCTACTGTGGTATATCATGCTCACCAAGGTTCTTACCAATGCTACACTCAGTTGACATTTCTACTCGGTTGGTCTTTAATTTTGATTCTCTCCTGGAGCTGCTTTGGTTGGTTGTGGTTTGTTTGGGTTTGTTTCGTTTTGGTTTTTTTTTTTTTTTTCGTTTTCCTTTTTTTTTTTTTTTTTTTTTTTAATTTTA
>VWZK01007369.1:306559-319568 GCA_013396935.1 Baryphthengus martii
TTTTTTTTTTTTTTAAAATCATCACACCACAAGCTTCTTGACTGAAACCAACAAGCAGTGGCTGGTATTTCAGCTCTTTTATTCCAGTTTTTAGCGCTCTTAGGGGAGAATCACTCACCTCTAGCAACTCCAACACATTTCTGCTTCGCCTCAGCTGCATGCCCTTATCCCCATATCTGCTTCCAAACATGTCGGTCTGTATCTTATAGTTTACTAAGCAAGGAAGCTCATAATGTAAACATGCTGCTAAAGACTCCAACAGAAGTGTTACACAGGCATTATTCACTCCTCAGTGAGTGGATTTCACACACCCGCCTCCAAAAAATAGTTTCAGAGATCCTAAGAAAAAAACATAAAAACAAAATAAACTTAACACATTGGGTACCAGCACTGGCTTTAAGCAAGGTTTGGTTTTTCCTCCCAGCTGATCCTAGCAGGAATTTTGAAATAGAAGTAAATCATAATAAATATGGCTAACTTCCTAGTTAAAAAAACCAGCAAGACATACATTTCCAAAACAGGAAACAAATTATAGCATATAGCTGTACACAGAGAGAAAACTTTTAAAGAGCACGGAAAAAAAAAAAAAACCTCACGAAGACAAAACAAGGCGCTCATTCTCACTGTAAATTGAGTTTTTATTCAACCTACTTTAGTCCTACGAAATCCTCACACTGACAGGCCAAACCACTTTGGGAAACAAAACAAACCTTTCCCACTCATAGGTGTCCCACTGTATTATTTTAATGAGGATTAAAACTGTTTCCTTATACGACACAATCCTGAGTTTTCAATAGCCTTGTTAACAAGGTCCATTTGGTTTCCCACCAGTGCCGGATACCTGATTTCTAAGGCTACTCAAGCACTCCTTGTTCAGTCTCTGGGGTCATGACTCCCGTTCAGATGTAGTTTCCTATCATCTAATAGATAACGACAATAAAAATCACCTTCAAGGTTAAAATAGCAACAGCAATATTTTTTAATGACAGGGAAATCACAAAAGATTGCCTCTTCAGAGCATGTACACAGACAAAGGTTACCACTGCCAGTCCATTTCTGATAAAGTAAAGACAGGAGCGCAAAGCACGAACACCAAAACACTGATAAATTCAGAACAGTAGCACAGGCTAATAAAATACTAAACAGAACGCCTGAGGTTTCCACACTTAATCTTCTTTATGATCAATTAATGACTCAGCATCATGGGGAAGTGTCAGACAAAGTTCTCAACATTGTACTGTGGCAACTGATGATGACATCTCAATTCACTTTTTTCCTCCTTTCCATTTAGTTGTAAATGACTTGGGAAAGCAAGGAAAAAAAATTAAATCTCATTTCCAACCCTAAAGGGAGATGAAGAGACTGTGCCTAAAATCTTGCCATAAAACATGAAGAACTGGTCTGACAGCGACTGCTCGTGGTCGGTTTCATATTAGTTTTATGAAGCAGCAGAAGTGGCTGTCACCAAGCAGGACACAAGCAGGGTTCATTGAAGAGATGTGTCAACTTCAGCTATTGAACTGCCCACCCTGGAACCTTCTGAGTAAAGCTGATCACAGCTGAAAATGAATAAGTTGCTGAGCAATTCATCAGCCAAGTCTCACCACGGAATTATAAAGTACCTCGGAGAGGCACAAACGTTGGATTTATCATTTGGGCAAATTCTAGTTCTTCTTAATCCCAGCAGATTCAAGTTTAACCTTGAAGTGTTGACACCAGTTCAGCCATCCTTCACAGCAGATCATTCCTACTCTTCCTCGGACTACTGACATATCACTTTAAATATGGAGGAACTGAACTTGCACTTAACCAAAGTTTATTTCTTAAGCACCAGTGTGACTTTGAGGTTGAGATAACCCAAATCCCAGGAGATGGTGGGATAAGAAAGAACACTTCCTACAGCAAAGTCTAACCAGCCAGCCTTCAAAACTCATGTAAAAATCTCTCCAATGACTTCAAAGAAGATAAGCTTTAACAACTATTAAACAAGCAAGCTTAGACTACATTCTGCCTTTTTTCTCCCCAATAGGAAAAAACAGGACAAAGGACTGAAAAACCTCTATTTTCATCTATGAGATGAATTCTCTATCCTTCCCATCTCTCTCCATGATTTACGAATGGAAAAAAATCAGCTGGAGGAACGCTAAATCTACAAGAAAACAGTAAAGGAAATGCAGTAGCAGCGATGGGACCCATAGGGCAGCAGAAATACTTAACAGTGCTGTTGCTCAGAGTGTTATCAGTGGAAAAAAAAAAAAAAAAAAAAACAAAAAAAAAAGTCAAATAGTATTAAGTCCTCAAGTGTCAAAACTCCCACCTTGAATAGCAGGGCAGAAGACAAAATTATTCATTTCCAGAATCAGCACCAACACAACACAACGCTACCTCAAATACCAACAAGATAAACCTTTTCTTCTTTTCCAACAAGGCCATGAGCTCACTCATGACAAAGACACACTTGAAAACAAAACCGATTTAAAACCCCAATCAAAAAGCAATGGCTCTCCTCTAGTCCCACAAGAGCTCATCACCAACCAGGCTTCGCTGCATTTCAGGTTAGAGCTTCTGCAGTTTCAAAGACTTCTTTCTGAACGGTCCCACCTCTCACGTTCTCACAGACCTCAGAGATGAAATGCGGTACCACAGCAGCCAATGCTAAATGTTTAACCATCACAACGAGCCAAAACCAAACCAACAGGGTCATGCCACACGCCAAACTCTTCCTGCCCCAGGTGAAGATCGGTCAGATCAGTTCATTTGTATGTTAGTTGCCTAGGAACTGATTTGCTTGATCTTTTTAATTCCTTAGATAAAAGGATATGACTCTACAATAAAGCTGCTGAGATATCTTTTTGGAGTTATCCTGAGCAAGCAAGTATTAGGTAATTAATGTGAGATTAAGTATGTCCTGAGAGCTCTGAAAGGCATTAGCAACACATCTATGATTCTGTGATTTTTAATATGTAGTTTAATGCATAGTTCTAGGCAGATCAATGAAAAGACACGTTTCCACGCAAGGTCCCCTGGACCGCCCAGGTAACTGAGAGAAGTCAGCAAACACACACTTCAGAAATGCAGACACAGGGATGCTGCTAAACGTGCTAGAAGGGCTTGTGGAGAATTCCACATCTCTACCTGGTTTCCCCAAAGGCACCCTTCCATCACGTCAGAAGCCCCATCTTTGACAGATGGAGCTATCAAAACCAAGCACACCACACGATACAATGCTGCTGCTTGAGACATTTACAGACACCCCATTTCTCCAATTTTCTGGGAAAGAAATCAAGACCTGCCTATTTTTCAGGTGTACTAATGTAAACTGTGTGGTTTACCAAACTGTACAGCTGGCATAGTGTCCTGCAAACGCACCAACATCTTAGTACAAGGACCAGTTTACCCATCACACACACAATACCTGCTCTCCTCTCTGAACAGATACACTGAAGTCACGCAATTTATTTTTCACAGGTCTACGTGTCATAGTGTTGGCTCTCCTCTGGAGCTGCTCTGCTACCGGGTGGGTGACCAAACACACTAGTTTACAACTCCCACCAAGGGACGCAGGACCTCTGCAACCTGCCAATGTACCTGGAGAGTCAAGAATCTGCACTGTGCAAACGTAGGATCCCAGCAGCAACCAAGAAGTTTTATTAAAAGAAATGACTGACCATTTTAGATCTGAGCCAAAGAGTTGGGTGGTTTTTAATTCAATGATATCATTTCTACTGTATACGCGGAAGCTTTTTGCTCTGTTCCTTTTGCACATACTATAAAAAGGTCGTTTTGAATACTTAATTGTTTTTAGATCATTTATTGAATTCTTTTGTACTGAGTCATAGGTTGGAAAGGAGCAATTAGGGCGCAGTAGTAAATGACTACAGAAAGGTTATCAATTGTGTTGTGAACTGACCTGCAAAGAAGGCAGCAAATTACATGAAACAATAAAAGCTACCAATAAATTGGCAAATTAAGCTGTTTACCTTACGGCTTAGCCTGGTATAACTACAAAGATCAGCTTCACTTGACCCTGAACTACGTTCAAATTCAAATACTTTGAAGCTGTTTACTCTTAGAGGAAATCACCAAATATTTTGCAATGTGTATGTGCAGCTTGTTTGTTATCTTCAGTCATTAGCCACATACTTTAAATATTGAGATGGCTGCACAAAGTACATCTCCAAATTTCCAGAGTCTTATGGTAATCCATTCAGACAGTTCAAGTAATAACAGGTATTTCATATTCTGTTTCACAAGCAAAAAGGGCAGACTTGTTAAATATTTGAAGCTAGAAGAATATAGAACAGCTTTGATGAATAGCTGATATTCTTACAGGGGGCCACAACCAACTTCCAAATCCATCCCTGCTCAAGTCTACAGCTGTTTGGTTTTTTTTAATATAAGATTAGCAGCTTTGTATTGCAGTAACTACCAAAACCAATAGATTTTCTATAACACACAGAGCTCCTGTTGGCAGAACAGCACTCCCAGGTGAGATGTACAGCTCACCTGGGCATCTTGCAGAAACCTGAAGCTGAAAAGCAACACACACTTTTATCCCTTCTGTGTACAGTTTTCCTACAGATCCACACCCCACGCTGCAGCACTAGGGACTTTCTCCTGCAACTAGTGCTCCCTCTTTCTACCTCCCATGGTCAGGGTGCCAGGTCTCCCAAGAAAGCAGTAGGGCTGAACCGGCAGTCCCAGTAGTCCCATGCAGCACAGAGACCAGATACACCTCCTGAGGAGGGGTGGAAGCTCATCAGTCTGAGGTTATTACCATCAGCACCACATTAGGTGGGAGGAGGAAGGAAAAAAAAAAAAAATATCAACACAAAAAAACCCGGTTTTTAGTCACTAACTGCAGCCCACGCATCAGCCACAAAGAACTCAATGCTTTGTCCGAGGTAACGCGCTACTCATTTATGTCACAGCAATGATGGGAGGACTGGAACACCGCTGCTGTGAGGCCAGGCGGAGAGAGTTGGGGTTGTTCAGATGTGAGAAGAGAAGGCTCCAAGGAGACCTCCTTGTGGCCTTTCAGTACTTAAAAGGGGCCAGTCAGAAATATGGGGACAGACTTTTTAGCAACAGGACAAGGAGTGACAGTTTTAAACTAAAAGAGGGAGATCTAGGCTGGAGAGAAGGAAGAAATTTTTTTTACACTGAGGATAGTGAGACCCTGGTCCAGGTTGCCCAGATTGGTGGTTGATGCCCCATCCTTGGAAACATTCCAGGTGAGGTTGGATGGGACTCTGAGCAATCTGCTCCAGTTGCAGCTGAACCTGCTCACTGCAGGGGTCTGGACTAGATGAGCTTTAAAGGTCCCTTCCAATCCAAATCATTCTGTGATTGCTCCTTTACCTCCAGATGTTGAAGTGCCTCTAAATATCACAGCTTCGGGAACTTGGATACTTTCTAACTGTTTAAAATCGGACACTTGCTAACTCTTTTAAACAAATGCTGACTGTTATGAGGAGCCTTTCAAAGACTCTTTCACAGCAGCACAACTGCAAGAGAACACGCACACATCACGGCTTGGAGCTTTACCAATACAATGAAGAGCAGGGATATTTTCAGTAAGTAAAGTCTAAGCTCCAGCGGTGGGAAACCAAACTGTTCAGAGAAGAGCATCTCCCCATTAGCTGCTTTGCTGCATCGTTGCATAGCCTGACTGTAATTTCCATCTGTACCAGGGAAAAATGCAATTCTTACGTCTTCGCAAAACTGAAGTGCCTTATGGAGCAAAACAGCTGCCCAAGTTTGCCATTTCAGTACAACAAATCACCCGGTTTAATTTTATATTCAGCTATGGTGATATAGTTTTTTTTAATTTATTTTTTTTTTGTAATTAAGAAAATTTGTGTGGAAGAAAGAATCCCAGCCCCCAGCCTCTCCCTAGAAGTGTGACCGTGACACTTCTGTACAGATGGGTGAGAAGGTCTGGAGGAACGTGGTCCTGAAAGGCCCACTGCAAGTGTGGTAAGGGCTCAAGTGGATGCTTTTTGCTGAAGAATTAACCTTTATTAGACATTTATACTTTATTGCTACTGAGGGTGCAGAAGAACAGGGTCCATGCATGGATGGGCTTAACAGTAGGTGGTCACTAATACAACTACCAATAAAATCAACATCAGATCCAAGTTCCTGAATAGATATTCCAACACCTTTCCACTGTCTCTCTGGATGGTGACAGCTGACAAGAGCCACCACAGAGTGAAAATCCCTTTCACAGCCTTCAAAACCATCTTGCTTCCACAGCAAGACCTACACAGAAGAGACTATTGCATGTTTAAAACAAGAATTCTATTGGAATTCATACAATGAAAGAGACAAAAAATGTCTGCCGATTGAAGGTGGGGCTAATTAGCAATAGGTATTTATTACCTTCATCACTTTCTTAAGAACAGGCTAATCAGCAGAAGCTATTTTTCCCAGAAGGAAGACAAGTGAGCTTTAACAAGGCAAGGAAGTTCAGTGAGCAATCAGATTGCAGGGTCAAGAATCACTTCACGGAAGAAACAGGGTTACAATAAAGGCCAAGTTTCCCTTTTTAATTTAGGTGTAATCGGGAATGAAAACTGGACAAAGCTCTTGAATATAAATACTTAAAGCACGCTACCAAAACGCAGTGTTGCCAACACTGCGCTCCACTGCCAAGCCTGGACCAGAAGAGATTATCTAGATCCCTCAGGACCTTGCTGGTGTAGAAATGCTCCCGTTTCTACTTTGATACAGCTTAATCTAAGTCTTCCAGAAAGAAATGGGAACTTGGAGCAAAGATAATGCTCTGGGAGTAAATTTGTTGCTCTCAAATTTTTAAAGCAAACAGCCAGTTACAAATAGAGGTCAAACCTGTTTCAATTCAGCAGTCATTCCACTAAAAGACATTTTGTCATCACAAAGGTTCATTTTCTGAGAAAATTAACTGCTACAAAAATACTGAACTTTTTGCCTTGAAGTTGCACAGTACCACTATAAAAAGAAAAAAAAAGAGGCACTCAGTGCACACACATATGTACAGCCAACACTTTCTACTGGTATCAATACAGACTTTTTTTCGGTTGATTGGTTGGTTTCACTTGGACTCTCCTATTACCAGAGCAACTAGGTTAAGTCTCTCTCTCCCTAGGCAAAAAAGCATGAGCTGCGCCTCTGCTCTCTAGATCACAAGAGGCACAAACTGCTCCAGCACATCGGCAGCAGCAGATTGTCAACTTATTCAGACCATACCCGAGTCTTCAGTGCCTTATGACTGCCACCTCACGTCCTGGGACGGAGTGACACTCTCCTCCTGTGCATGGCAATGCGCTTCAGAAGCTTTCAGGCCCCATTTAGGATGATGAGGCTAAACAGGCTGCTCACCCAGCTCTGAAATTTGTCAGATTTTTAGGGTGCCGATCCTTTACGTGCAGACGCACACACTCGCTACCTGCTTCGCTCTGTGGGGGCCGTACAACATGAGAACCCCGGAGACCGCAACTGACCATCTGCAGCCAAAGCTGAAAGACAGGATGAAGTTATTGGGAACCTTTCCTGCTTGCCTCTGATACCTTCTCTCCCCCAAGAAGCCTCCTCCACCTTGTAATTAGCTGATCTAGTTCTCAATAAATCTGAGGTACGGATAAATATTCTTTCAACTGCACTTTTTAAAAAAAATCATTATTATTAAACTTACTTATTAAACTTTCTTATAAACTTACTGTTGAGACACAGGTGCAACCAGTGCACGTAATTCAAGGACTGAAAGACTGTCACTGCTCAAAGAGTAAATTACACTAAAAGGAAAAACTGATCTCTCCTTACATGAGCCAAGCTACATCTAAAAGTTATTTTTCAGAATTCAGATGGGTCTTAAGGGTCTTGCTTATCTGTTTTTCTGTTAACCTAAACTTCCTCTTGATCATCTCCTTTTGCAAGATGCTTAAAGGCCCCAATCCTTTACAGACTCACAGGCACTCATTCACTACCTGCTCTACTCTGTCTTACTCGTCTGTTCACGGAGACACAGCACACGACAGGCACTGGCAGCAGCGTGCTCATCACCTGCTCACAGTCAGGTCTTAACACCCTGTGCCCCAATGTATTTTTCCTGTAGCTCCCTTGTAGGCTGAAGAAAGGATTCAGTGAAGAAGTTTATCTAAATGGTATTCTGGCAAAACCACTGCTTTGACTTCATCACTACAAAAATGAGAGGTATCACTGACTGCCACACATGCCTTAAATTTCCAGTCACCACAGCAATCATTTGATGGCCTAACTTCTTAAGCCAGCTCAGCCGCAGAGGGGCTTCGCTATCACAGTCTCCTGCCACCCATCTTTCATTCACAGCAGCTCCTCCCCAAAGGAAAACTTACTTGGTTATCACCACTCAGTGATAACTCCCCTTTAGCTAAAGGAAACCATATCCTGTATTAAACACGACCTCAACATTCCTGCGTCGCTCCAGTGATGAGTTGGGTGGTGTCTCTCTGCATCCCACACTAGAGGGCAGCAAAAAAACCCAACTGACTGAGAATTATGCTCCAACTGACTTAACGCACAGTTCTACCACAGTTAATGTCCAGCTTGGATCCTCACTCAGCAGACTCTTAGAGAAACAAAACTTCTTTTCTGTCTTATCTACTATAAAATGGTCATAAGCAAGTTTATGACTCATTCCTCCAACTCCAAATGTGAACGCTACTTCTAATTCTGGTTTGTCAACTAAAAGGGGAAAAAAAAAAAAAAAGAAGTCTTCCAATGTGTTATCTAGTAAAAAAAATACATAAATAAAACCAGCCTTAAGCATCAGCAACTCATGCTTTTCTCTCTGAAAAACCGAAGCCATTAATATTCTGCTGGGTGTTCGGTAGATCTGCTTTGATATACTGAACATAGAAATAAAGTCCCAAGGATGCTGGGAATGCAAGAACATCCACCACATGTAACTAACGTTTACTTATCAACAACAAAGCTTTTGCTGGTTTTAAGTTAAAGGTACCTATAAATTGGTTTCTATCAAGTATTTAAAGGCAGAATATTTATACAATGTTACGATTATATCCTTGCTATCATGTACAAGCGATAAACATTTCCACACTTATCTGCTAAGACGTTAATTCACGTGACTGATCATCAACCTATGAATTTATAATTCTTCGGTTAGCATGAGGAACGTGCACACGGGTTGTAAATTAATTCTGATATGGGTGCACTGCACGTAAGCTTAAAGCACCTCGCAAATAAAACAACAAAAAAAAAAAGCAAAATAAAAAGATCGCCAGCATAGGAAAGCAAATGCAGGTAATTCTGTGACACAAACATCCCAATCTGTAACTGAAGTCTTTGTTTTCCCCACAGCACAAAAAATCCCAGATTTGTTCCTATTTTAGTTCTCCCCATCATACCGACTCACAGGAGAGATGATCAACCCCAAACAAATGCCGAATCACAACTGCTGACTGATACCAGCTCCTAGGAGTAAACAGTAACACACAACAGCCCAGGCATCTCACCTCTTATTTTCAAGGCAGTACGGGGATGGTTACATCCACGATGCTACAACGGCGCTTTTGAGGACTGCACAGCTCAGCCGATGGGGTACCACCGCTGTTGCTTTCACTGACACAGAGCGACTGTTGTCAAATCATGGCAACAGATGAAGACAAACCACTTTATCAGACCACCACGCTTTGAAGACATCTGGTTATTGTATCTTCTAAGCCTACTGACAGTTACTTGCAAGGCCTAATTATCTTCCTACAGCTACAGTGTTGCTCCCAAACTACAGCTCTGCAGTAAAAGAAGAAGGATAGAAAACTAAACATCCTAGACAGAGTTCTCTGAGCCGCCAGCTGAACTACTGACTTTAGATTCATGAAACAAATTAAGGGATTTAGGACAACTTCAGGACAAGAGTGTCTCTCTCCTGTTCATACAGGGCACCAAGCTTATCGCCTGAAGTCTGCCCATCCCTGCTTACAACAAGCTGCTGCTACAGCTCTGGTCTCTTGGATCCTGCAGCAGCCTGCTCTGGTCTAGAACTGTTAAGTGTTCGGATTGATCCGTAATAATTATTTTTTCACGATTACATTTCAACACCTTTAATCTGAACAGAAAGACAGTCAGATCAAACACATGCAGAAAGAAAGATGACTTCCATGCAGAAGTGCTTATGGAACCAGATCACGAATATAACACAAGAATGCTTTCAACACGCAGTTTTCCATTTACCCCACAAATTATTTTTAACAAGGATATTTTAAACAAAAAGTTGGTTGTTTTAACTCAATGGCCTCTTCTCAAACTCTGCAGGAAGAGAACATCATTATTGGACACAGCAGCTGGCTGTCCCCTGAAGGCCTGTGTGGCCCAGTAAGTTAAAAGATGGCAATACATTAGCTGGGCACAAGGGCATTAAGAGAGGAGGGGGGGAAAATACATACGCTTTAGCTCTCTATTAAAAATTTTGTTCTCTCCATTACGGTTTCTAACATTGTAATGTTTGGAAGCACTCAACTTCTATTCATAGTAAACTCAACTCAGGATTCACCACGGAAAGCCTGTGACCAAAGCACAAACACCTTTTTATCTACCTTTTGCTCTCTTCCACCGCTTTGTCCAAATGCTGGAAGACATCTTGGAATAAAATGCAGCTGGAGCGACTATTGATGTCATAGCCATATCCTCTCTTCCAGTACTGCTTCAGGTCATTCAGGTATTCCAGCACCTACAGTTACAGCAGTTCACAAGTTTTTATTATTACACTAAGGGAAAATAAAAGCCCTACAACCAGGAGCAATCACGCTACCACACACTGCATGATATCAACAACTGACAAAAAAAACCAAAACCAAAACAGCCCCATCGGGTACTGTGAGCAAAATGACAATCATCACCCACGGCTTTTTTAGCGTTTCTGATTTTGCCTGATGAAGGTCAGAGACGCTCAGATTAGTTAATCATTCTTAGATGGGAGCAATCCCAAACTTTTAACTGAGTTTGTCTCTTTCTGCATTCCAGAGATGCGTGCACATCTCAGAACAACAGAACTGTGCCTTGGATTTACGTAAGAGCACAGGATGCTCTCCCCGTTCTCTGTTCCCTTCCTTACAATTCCTACCATTAAAGTTGTTTGGGTTTGTTTTTTTTAATTTAAATTTTTTGTTCATTCATTTTACTGTAGCTGAGCAGACATTTTCACGGATTTACACCATCTATCCCAAGAAACTCCATATAACCCAGAAGCTTCCCCACTTAATAACTGCAAAGTTATTTATAAATATATTGAAGAGGAACAGGTCTCAGCAGCAGTCCATGGTGATCCTGCACTTCTGAGAGGAGAGCATTCACTCCTACCCCCATTGCCTACCCTTTAGCCAACTCCTTATCTATGTAGAGGTCTCTCCTCTTTTTCCAGGGGCGCTAAGTCTCTGTAAGAGCCTGGGGGAAGCTGTCTTACTGAACATCAAAGGGTATATCAGGCGCTTTTTGCAAGAAAAGGAATCAACATAAGTCTCTTTTACTGGGATTCCACTAGTTTTATGAACAGGTATTAGGCTAAACCTAATCTCTAAAAGATGTAAAAGTCCCCAAAAATCATATAAAGAGAGTCTCAGAGGAGCCAGAAGATCTCATTTGATGTCCTCTGGGATCAAAACATTTTACCATACGATTATCATATGGAAAAAGAAGCTGTCCAGAGAATTTCTGATGTTACAGAAATAAAAGCATGATAGGAATTAAGCACAATGGGAAAACACAAATTTAATCAGGACAAATCAAGACTGCACCAGTACTTAAATCTGAATAAAGAAGGGTATTTCAGTCTTGCTGCTTGATTGATTTGAGTTCCTGGGACATGAAATAAGTGCTTCATTAGGCTGAAGAAAGGTGGGCACACAACTTAAAGACTTCTGACTCTGCAAAGAGTTAACATCTGAAAATTAAGGCATCTTTTGAAGGCTTCTCAGATATCTCTCCCATGCAGCACATACCTTGGCATCTTCCTCACTGAAGAGCGAACACCATGGGGAGGTCATATTTTTTATAGCCAACTCATACGAGCAGGTGAGAAAAGCCACTTGAACAAGATCTGTGAAAAATCCAACAAATAAGCAAGAGATAAACCACTGCTATACTCATACCCTTCCAAACAAAGGTGAAGCTGATTTAATCTACGGGAAAGATATTTTCAAGTGGTGTTTTCTTCTGACCTCTGTCTAACAAGCATTCCTTACTGCAACACCAATATACGTTTACAGCCTCACGCCTTTAATTAGAGATTGCATCTCCAATTATTAAACTTTTAATTACTTATTCTGCATAACTATACGTCTCAGAAGTTGTTTTCAGCCAGACTGGGAGCTGAAGCCACATGTAAGAGCCATTCATTACCTGCATTCAGCTCCTCCACCGGCAAACACAAGGCGCTGGCGACTTTCTCCAAGACCTTTCCCATCTCCGGCCCCTCTTTGAAGGCATCCACTTGGCACATCGCTGCCTCGTTCTCTTCCACCAAGGCTACAAACTTGGCGCAGTGATCAAAAAACCGCATCAAGGAATCATTAACTTCAACCTCCACGTCTGAAAGAAAACATGGGGCTTCAGGGACGCGGCCGGGGAAAGCACCACCGGCCCCAGAGGGGTATTGGGGCCCGGCCACCCAGACATCCTTTCGGAAACAGTCTCCCCACTACAGCGGCGTCTCTACGGGACGGGCGCGGGGTGCAGGGTCCCCCCGTTGGCGACAGGGTACATGAGACCGGCCTCACAGCTCCCCTCAGCCTCGGGGGCAGCGGGGAGGGCGTGGGGCTCCCTCGGCCCCTCAGGGAACACCCAGGGTTCTCTCAGGAAAGTGGGAAGGGGGCTTGTCCGGGCTCACCGTCGCTGCCGAGGCTGAGGGAAGGCCCGAGCCCGCGGCGGAAAGCGGCAGCGCTCTGTCGGCAGCGGTGCTTGGAGCTGCTGGCCAGCAGCAGGCGGCGGCGGGCGGCGAAGAGGGCGGGGAAGCGGGCTGCCAAGCGCCGGGCCA